>JAUJEF010000030.1:0-141175 GCA_030444885.1 Citrus sp. QX-2021 | reverse complement strand
GTCTACGTGTGCCAAAAGTAGTCAGCGTGGCACAGACGCGCCTAAAAATACCAGCCCGAAGGTCGTCCAAGTCTGGCCCAGCGTGGAAAATGCCACAAAACGGTGGGCACAATAGCTTTGGGGGTGGGGTTGGCCGACTTTCGTCCTCACGGGACTCGGAATGGTGCGAGACTTTACGAGGCGCCTCCGTCTGCCAAAAATAGGCCACGGCCACAGCCGCGCCCAAAAATACCCATCCGAAGGCCGGGGCGCCAAGTTCGTCCAGCGGAAAAAGGCCACAAAAACGGGTGGGCTATAGCCTTTGGGGGTGGGGCTGGCCAACTTCGTCCGCCGGACTCGGAATGGCGCGAGACTTTGCGAGGCCCAACCGTGTGCCAAAAATAGGCCGAGGGCACACCCACGCCCAAAAATACCCGCCAAGGCCGGGCGCCAAGTTCGCCCAATGGGAAAAAGGCCACAAAAACGGGTGGCCTATAGCCTTGGGGGGTGGGGCTGGCAACTTCGTCCGCCGGACTCGTAATGGCGCGAGACATTGCGAGGCACTTCCGTGTGCGAAAAATAGGCCGACGGCGCAGCCGCGCCCAAAAATACCCGCCCGAAGGCCGGGGCACCAAGTTCGTCCAGCAGAAAAAGGCCACAAAAACGGGTGGGCTGTAGCCTTAGAGCGTGGGGCTGGCCAACATCGTCCGCCGGACTCGGAATGGCGCGAGACTCTGAGAGGCACCTCCGTGTGCCAAAAATAGGCCGCTGGCACAGCCGCGTCCAAAAATACTTGCCCGAAGGTCTGGGCGCCAAGTTCGCCCAGCGGAAAATGGCCACAAAAACGGGTGGGTTATAGCCTTGGGGGGTGGGGCTGGCCAACTTCGTCCGCCGGACTCGGAATGGCGCGAGACTTCGAGAGGCGCCTCCATGTGCCAAAAATAGGCCCTTGGGGAACAACCGCGCCCAAAAATACCCGCCCGAAGGCCGGGGCGCCAAGTTCGTCCAGCGGAAAAAGGCCACAAAAACGGGTAGGCTATAGCCTTGGGGGGTGGGGCTGGCCAACTTCGTCCGACGGATTCGGAATGGCGCGAGACTTTGCAAGGCGCCTCCGTGTGCCAAAAATAGGCCGCGGACACAGCCGCGCCCAAAAATACCCGCCCGAAGGCCGGGGCGCCAAGTTCGCCCAGCGGAAAATGGCCACAAAAACGGGTGGGTTATAGCCTTGGGGGGTGGGGCTGGCCAACTTCGTCCGCCGGACTCGGAATGGCGCGAGACTTCGAGAGGCGCCTCCATGTGCCAAAAATAGGCCGCGGGAACAACCGCGCCCAAAAATACCCGCCCGAAGGCCGGGGCGCCAAGTTCGTCCAGCGGAAAAAGGCCACAAAAACGGGTGGGCTATAGCCTTGGGGGGTGGGGCTGGCCAACTTCGTCCGCCGGACTTGGAATGGCGCGAGACTTTGTGAGGGGCCTCCGTGTGCCAAAAATAGGCCGCGGGCACAGTCACACCCAAAAATAACGGCCCAAAGGCCGGGGCGCCATGTTCGTTCAGCGAAAAACGGCCAAAAAAACGGGTGGGCTATAGCCTTGGGGGGTGGGGCTGGCCAACTTCGTCCGCCGGACTCGGAATGGTACGAGACTTTGCGAGGGGCCTCCGTGTGCCAAAAATAGGCCGCGGTCAAAGCCGCGCCCAAAAATAACGGCCCAAAGGCCGGGGCTCCATGTTCGTTCAGCGGAAAACGGCCACAAAAACGGGTGGGCTATAGCCTTGGGGGGTGGGGCTGGCCAACTTCGTCCGCCGGCCTTGGAATGGCGCGAGACTTTGCGAGGGGCCTCCGTGTGCCAAAAATAGGGCGCGGGCACAGCCGCGCCAAAAAGTGACCGCCCGAAGGCCGGGGCGCCATGTTCGTCCAGCGGAAAAAGGCCACAAAAACGGGTGGGCTATAGCATATTGGGGTGGGGCTGGCAACTTCGTCCGCCGGACTCGGAATGGCGCGAGATATTGCGAGGCACTTACGTGTGCCAAAAATAGGCCGCGGGCACAGCCGCGCCCAAAAATACCCGCCCGAAGGCCGGGGCACCAAGTTCGTCCAGCAGAAAAAGGCCACAAAAATGGGTGGGCTGTAGCCTTAGAGCGTGGGGCTGGCCAACATCGTCCGCCGGACTCGGAATGGCGCGAGACTTTGAAAGGCACCTCCGTGTGCCAAAAATAGGCCGCTGGCACAGCCGCGTCCAAAAATACCCACCCGAAGGCCTGGGCGCCAAGTTCGTCCAGCGGAAAAAGGCCACAAAAACGGGTGGGCTATAGCCTTGGGGGGTGGGGCTGGCCAACTTCGTCCGCCGGATTTGGAATGGCGCGAGACTTTGCAAGGCGCCTCCGTGTGCCAAAAATAGGCCGCGGACACAGCCGCGCCCAAAAATACCCGCCCGAAGGCCGGGGCGCCAAGTTCGCCCAGCGGAAAATGGCCACAAAAACGGGTGGGTTATAGCCTTGGGGGGTGGGGCTGGCCTTCTTCGTCCGCCGGACTCGGAATGGCGCGAGACTTCGAGAGGCGCCTCCGTGTGCCAAAAATAGGCCGTGGGCAGAGCCGCGCCCAAAAATACCTGTCCGAAGGCCAGGGCGCCAAGTTCGTCCAGCGGAAAAAGGCCACAAAACGGGTGGGCTATAACCTTGGGGGTGGGGCGGGCGAACTTCATCCGCCGGACTCGGAATAGCGCGAGACTTTGCGAGGCGCTCCGTGTGCCAGAAATAGGCCGCGGGCACAGCCGCGCCAAAAAATACCCGCCCTACGGCAGGGCCGCCAAGTTCGTCCAGCGGAAAAAGGCAAAAAAAAAGGGTGGCCTATAGCCTTCGGGGGGGGGGGCTGGCCAACTTCGTCCTCCGGACTCGGAATGGCGCGAGACATTGTGAGGCACCTCCATGTGCCAAAAATAGGCCGAGGGCACAGCCGCGTCCAAAAATACCCGCCCGAAGGCCTGGGCGCCAAGTTCGTCCAGCGGAAAAAGGCCACAAAAACGGGTGGGCTATAGCCTAGGGGGGTGGGGCTGGCCAACTTCGTCCGCTGGACTCGGAATGGCACGAGACATTGCGAGGCGCCTCCGTGTGCCAAAAATAGGCCGCTGGTACAGCCGCGCCCAAAAATAACCGCCCGAAGGCCGGGGCGCCAAGTTTGTCCAGCGGAAAAAGGCGACAAAAACGGGTGGGCTATAGCCTTGGGGGTGGGGCTGGCCAACTTCGTCCGCCGGACTCGAAATGGCACGAGACTTTGCGAGGGGCCTCCTTGTGCCAAAAATAGGCTGTGAGCACAGCCGCGCCAAAAAATAACCGCCCGAAGGCCGGGGCACCAAGTTCATCCAGCGGAAAAAGGCCACAAAAACGGGTGGGCTATAGCCTTGGGGGGTGGGGCTGGCCAACTTCGTCCGCCGGACTTGGAATGGCGCGAGACTTTGTGAGGGGCCTCCGTATGCCAAAAATAGGCCGCAGGCACAGTCGCGGCCAAAAATAACGGCCCAAAGGCCGGGGCGCCATGTTCGTCCAGCGGAAAAAGGCCACAAAAACGGGTGGGCTATAGCCTTGGGGGGTGGGGCTGGCCTACTTCGTCCGCCGGACTCGGAAAGGCGCGAGACTTTGCAAGGGGCCTCCTTGTGCCAAAATTAGGCCACGGGCACAGCCGCGCCAAAAAATAACCGCCCGAAGGCCGGGGTGCCAAAACCCCCCAGCGGAAAAATGGCCAACAAAAGGGTGGGCTATAGCCTTGGTGGGGGGGTTGGGCGAAGTTCGTCTGCCGGACTCGGAATGGCCCGAGACTTTGCGGGCGGCCTCCGTGTGCCAAAAATAGGCCATGGACGTAGCCGTGCCCGAAGGTCGGGGTGCCAAAACCCCCCAGCGGAAAAATGGCCAAAAAACGGGTGGGCTATAGCCTTTGGGGGGGCGTGGGTGAAGTTCGTCCGCCGGACTCGGAATGGCCCGAGACTTTGCGGGCGGCCTCCGTGTGCCAAAAATAGGCCACGGACACAGCCGCGTCCAAAAAATTAGCGCCCAAAGGTCGGGGTGCCAAAACCCCCCAGCGGAAAAATGGCCAAAAAAAGGGTGGGCTATAGCCTTGGTGGGGGGGGTGGGCGAAGTTCGTCCGCCGGACTCGGAATGGCCCGAGACCTTGTGGGCGGCCTCCGTGTGCCAAAAATAGGCCACGGGCACAGCCGCGTCCAAATATTAGCCCCCGAAGGTCGGGGTGCCAAAACCCCCCATCGGAAAAATGGCCAAAAAAAGGGTGGGCTATAGCCTTGGCGGGGGGCATGGGCGAAGTTCATCCGCCGGACTCGGAATGGCCCGAGACTTTGCGGGCGGCCTCCGTGTGCCAAAAATAGGCCATGGACGCAGCCGCGTCCGAAGGTCGGGGTGCCAAAACCCCCCAGCGGAAAAATGGCCAAAAAACGGGTGGGCTATAGCCTTGGGGGGGGCGTGGGTGAAGTTCGTCCGCCGGACTCGGAATGGCCCGAGACTTTTCGGGCGGCCTCCGTGTGCCAAAAATAGGCCACGGGCACAGCCGCGTCCAAAAATTAGCTCCCGAAGGTCGGGGTGACAAAACCCCCCAGGGGAAAAATGGCCAAAAAAAGGGTGGGCTATAGCCTTGGTGGGGGGGGGTGGGCGAAGTTCGTCTGCCGGACTCGGAATGGCCCGAGACTTTGCGGGCGGCCTCCGTGTACCAAAAATAGGCCATGGACGCAGCCGTGCCCGAAGGTCGGGGTGCCAAAACCCCCCAGCGGAAAAATGGCCAAAAAACGGGTGGGCTATAGCCTTTGGGGGGGCGTGGGTGAAGTTCGTCCGCCGGACTCGGAATGGCCCGAGACTTTGCGGGCGGACGAAGTGTGCCAAAAATAGGCCACGGGCACAGCCGCGTCCAAAAAATTAGCGCCCAAAGGTCGGGGTGCCAAAACCCCCCAGCGGAAAAATGGCCAAAAAAAGGGTGGGCTATAGCCTTGGTGGGGGGGGTGGGCGAAGTTCGTCCGCCGGACTCGGAATGGCCTGAGACCTTGTGGGCGGCCTCCGTGTGCCAAAAATAGGCCACGGGCACAGCCGCGTCCAAATATTAGCCCCCGAAGGTCGGGGTGCCAAAACCCCCCATCGGAAAAATGGCCAAAAAAAGGGTGGGCTATAGCCTTGGCGGGGGGCATGGGCGAAGTTCGTCCGCCGGACTCGGAATTGCCCGAGACTTTGCGGGCGGCCTCCGTGTGCCAAAAATAGGCCATGGACGCAGCCGCGCCCGAAGGTCGGGGTGCCAAAACCCCGCAGCGGAAAAATGGCCAAAAAACGGGTGGGCTATAGCCTTGGGGGGGGCGTGGGTGAAGTTCGTCCGCCGGACTCGGAATGGCCCGAGACTTTGCGGGCGCCCTCCGTGTGCCAAAAATAGGCCACGGGCACAGCCGCGTCCAAAAATTAGCCCCCGAAGGTCGGGGTGACAAAACCCCCCAGGGGAAAAATGGCCACAAAAAGGGTGGGCTATAGCCTTGGTGGGGGGGGTGGGCGAAGTTCGTCCGCGGGACTCGGAATGGCCCGAGACATTGCGGGCGGCCTCCGTATGCCAAAAATAGGCCACGGACACAGCTGCGCCCAAAAATTAGCGCCCGAAGGTCGGGGTGCCAAAACCGCCCAGCGGAAAAATGGCCAACAAAAGGGTGGGCTATAGCCTTGGTGGGGGGGGGTGTGGGCGAAGTTCGTCCGCCGGACTCGGAATGGCCCGAGACTTTGCGGGCGGCCTCCGTGTGCCCAAAATAGGCGACGGGCACAGCCGCGCCGAAAATTTAGCCCCCGAAGGTCGGGGTGGCAAAACCCCCTATGGGAAAAATGGCCAAAAAACGGGTGGGATATAGCCTTTGTGGGAGGCGTGGGCGAAGTTCGTCCGCCGGGCTCGGAATGGCCCGAGACTTTGCGGGCGGCCTCCGTGTGCCAAAAATAGGCCACGGGTACAGCCGCGCCTACAAATTAGCGCCCGAAGGTCGGGGTGCCCAAACCCCCTATGGGAAAAATGGCCAAAAATCGGGTGGGATATATCCTTTGCGGGGGGCATGGGCGAAGTTCGTCCGCCGGACTCGGAATAGCCCGAGACTTTGCGAGCGGCCTCCGTGTACGAAAAATAGGCCACGGGCACAGCCGCTCCCAAAAATTAACACCCGAAGGTCGGGGTGCCAAAACCCCCCAGCGGAAAAATGGCCAAAAAACGGGTGGGCTATAGCCTTGGCGGGGGGCGTGGGCCCAGTTCGTCCGCCGGACTCTGAATGGCCCGAGACTTTGCGGGCGGCCTCCGTGTGCCAAAAATAGGCCACGGGCACAGCCGCGCCCAACAATTAGCGCCCGAAGGTCGGGGTGCCAAAACTCCCCAGCGGAAAATTGGCCCAAAAACGGGTGGGCTATAGCCTTGGTGGGAGGCGTGGGCGAAGTTTGTCCGCCTAACTCGGAATGGCCCGAGACTTTGCAGGCGGCCTCCGTGTGCCAAAAATAGGCCACGGGTACAGCCGCGCCCAAAAATTAGCACCCGAAGGTCGGGGTGCCATATCCCCCCAGCGGAAAAATGGCCAAAAAACGGGTGGGCTATAGCCTTGGGGGGGGCGTGGGTGAAGTTCGTCCGCCGGACTCGGAATGGCCCGAGACTTTGCGGGCGGCCTCCGTGTGCCAAAAATAGGCCACGGGCACAGCCGCGCCGACAAATTAGCGCCCGAAGGTCGGGGTGCCCAAACCCCCTATGGGAAAAATGGCCAAAAATCGGGTGGGATATATCCTTTGCGGGGGGCATGGGCGAAGTTCGTCCGCCGGACTCGGAATAGCCCGAGACTTTGCGGGCGGCCTCCGTGTGCTAAAAATAGGCCACGGGCACAGCCGCTCCCAAAATTTAGCACCCGAAGGTCGGGGTGCCAAAACCCCCCAGCGGAAAAATGGCCAAAAAACGGGTGGGCTATAGCCTTGGCGGGTGGCGTGGGCGAAGTTTGTCCGCCTGACTCGGAATGGCCCGAGACTTTGCGGGCGGCCTCCGTGTGCCAAAAATAGGCCACGTGTACAGCCGCGCCCAAAAATTAGCACCCGAAGGTCGGGGTGCCATATCCCCCCAGCGGAAAAATGGCCAAAAAACGGGTGGGCTATAGCCTTGGGGGCTTTGGTGATGTTCGTCCGCCGGACTCGGATTGGCCCGAGACTTGCGGGCGGCCTCCGTGTGCCAAAAATAGGCCACGGGCACAGCCGCGCCCAACAATTAGCGCCCGATGGTCGGGGTGCCAAAACCCCCCAGCGGAAAAATGGCCAAAAAACGGGTGGGCTATAGCCTTGGGGGGGGCGTGGGTGAAGTTCGTCCGCCGGACTCGGAATGGCCCGAGACTTTGCGGGCGGCCTCCGTGTGCCAAAAATAGGCCACGTGTACAGCCGCGCCCAAAAATTAGCACCCGAAGGTCGGGTGCCATATCCCCAGCGGAAAAATGGCCATAAAACGTGTGGGCTCAAGCCATGGGGGTGAGCGTGGTCGAACTTCGTCCGGCGGACTCGGAATGGCCCGAGACTTTGCGGGCGGCCTCCGTGTGCCAAAAATAGGCAACGGCAACAGCCGCGCCCCAAAATTAGCCCCCGAAGGTCGGGGTGCCAAAACCCCCCAGCGGAAAAATGGCCAAAAAAAGGGTGGACTATAGCCTTGGTTGGGAGGGTGGGCGAAGTTCGTCCGCCGGACTCGGAGTGGCCCGAGACTTTGCAGGCGGCCTCCGTGTGCCAAAAATAGGCCATGGACACAGCCGCGCCCAAAAATTAGCGCCCGAAGGTCGGGGTGCCAAAACCCCCCAGCGGAAAAATGGCCAACAAAAGGGTGGGCTATAGCCCTGGTGTGGGGCGTGGGCGAAGTTTGTCCGCCTGACTCGGAATGGCGCGAGAATTTGCGAGGCGCCTCCGTGTGCCAAAAATAGGCCGCGGGCACAGCCGCGCTCAAAAATACCCGCCCGAAGGCCGGGGCGCCAAGTTTGTCCAGCGGTAAAAGGCCACAAAAACGGGTGGGCTATAGCCATGGGGGGTGGGGCTGGCCAACTTCGTCCGCCGGACTCGGAATGGCGCGAGACTTTGCGAGGCGCCTCCGTGTGCCAAAAATAGGCCGCGGGCACCGCCGCGACCAAAAATACCCGCCCGAAGGCCGGGGCGCCAAGTTCGTCCAGCGGAAAAAGGCCACAAAAACGGGTGGGCTATAGCCTTGGGGGGTGGGGCTGGCCAACTTCGTCCGCCGGACTTGGAATGGCGCGAGACTTTGCGAGGCGCCTCCGTGTGCCAAAAATAGGCCATGGGCACAGCCGCGCCCAAAAATACCCGCCCGAAGGCCGGGGCGCCAAGTTCGTCCAGCGGAAAAAGGCCACAAAAACGGGTGGGCTATAGCCTTGGGGGGTGGGGCTGGCCAACTTAGTCCGCCGCACTCGGAATGGCGCGAGACTTTGCGAGGCGCCTCCGTGTGCCAAAAATAGTCCGCGGACACAGCCGCACCCAAAAAGACCCGCCCGAAGGCCGGGGCGCCAAGTTTGACCAGCGGAAAAAGGCCACAAAAACGGGTGGGCTATAGCCTTGGGGGGTGGGGCTGGCCAACTTCGTCCGCCGGACTCGGAATGGCGCGAGACTTTGCAAGGCACCTCCGTGTGCCAAAAATAGGCCGCGGGCACAGCCGCGCCCAAAAATACCCGCCCGAAGGCCGGGGCGCCAAGTTCGTCCAGCGGAAAAAGGCCACAAAAATGGGTGGGCTATAGCCTTGGGGGGTGGGGCTGGCCAACTTCGTCCGCCGGACTCGGAATAGCGCGAGACTTTGCGAGGTCCCTCCGTGTACCAAAACTAGGCCGCGGGCATAGCCGCGCCCAAAAATACCTTCCCAAAGGCCGGGGCGCGTAGTTCGTCCAGCGGAAAAAGGACACAAAAACAAGTGGGCTATAGCCTTGGGGGGTGGAGCTGGCCAACTTAGTCCGCCGCACTCGGAATGGCGTGAGACTTTGCGAGGCGCCTCCGTGTGCCAAAAATAGTCCGCGGGCACAGCCGCACCCAAAAAGACCTGCCCGAAGGCCGGGGCGCCAAGTTTGTCCAGCGGAAAAAGGCCACAAAAACGGGTGGGCTATAGCCTTGGGGGGTGGGGCTGGCCGACTTCGTCCGCCGGACTCGGAATGGAGCGAGACTTTGCGAGGTGCCTCCGTGTGCCAAAAATAGGCCGCGGGCACAGCCGCGCCTTAAAATACCCGCCCGAAGGACGGGGCGCCAAGTTCGTGCAGCGGAAAAAGGCCACAAAAATGGGTGGGCTATAGCCTTGGGGGGTGGGGCTGGCCGACTTCGTCCGCCGGACTCGGAATGGCGCGAGACTTTGCGAGGTGCCTCCGTGTGCCGAAAATAGGCCGCGGGCACAGCCGCGCCCAAAAATACCCGCCCGAAGGCCGGGGCGCCAAGTTCGTCAGGCGGAAAAAGGCCACAAAAACGGGTGGGCTATAGCCTTGGGGGGTGGGGCTGGCCGACTTCGTCCGCCGGACTCGGAATGGCGCGAGACTTTGCGAGGCACCTCCGTGTGCCAAAAATAGGCCGCGGCCACAGCCGCGCCCAAAAATACCCGCCCGAAGGCCGGGGCGCCAAGTTCGTGCAGCGGAAAAAGGCCACAAAAACGGGTGGGCTATAGCCTTGGGGGATGTGGCTGGCCAACTTCGTCCGCCGTACTCGGAATGGCGTGAGACTTTGCGAGGCGCCTCCATGTGCCAAAAATAGTCTGCGGGCACAGCCGCACCCAAAAAGACCCGCCCGAAGGCCGGGGCGCCAAGTTCGTGCAGCGGAAAAAGGCGACAATAACGTGTGGGCTATATCCTTGGCGGGTGGGGCTGGCCAACTTCGTCCGCCGGACTCGGAATGGAGCGAGACTTTACGAGGCGCCTCCGTGTTCCAAAAATAGGAAGCGTGCACAGCCGCGCCCAAAAATTCAGGCCCGAAGGCCGGGGCGCCAAGTTCGTCCATCGGAAAAAAAGGCCACAAAAACGGGTGGGCTATAGCCTTGGGGGGTGGGGCTGGCCCACTTCGTCCGCCGGACTCGGAATGGCGCGAGACTTTGCGAGGCGTCTCTGTGTGCCAAAAATAGGCTGCGGGCACAGCCGCGCCCAAAAATACCCGCCCGAAGGCCGGGGCGCCAAGTTCGTCAGGCGGAAAAAGGCCACAAAAACGGGTGAGCTATATCCTTGGGGGGTGGGGCTGGCCAACTTCGTCCCCCGGACTCGGAATGGAGCGAGACTTTCCGAGGCACCTCCGTGTGCCAAAAATAGTCCGCGGGCACAGCCGTACCCAAAAAGACCCGCCCGAAGGCCGGGGCGCCAAGTTTGTCCAGCGGAAAAAGGCCACAAAAACGGGTGGGCTATAGCCTTGGGGGGTGGGGCTGGCCGACTTCGTTCGCCGGACTCGGAATGGTGCGAGACTTTGCGAGGCACCTCCGTGTGCCAAAAATAGGCCGCGGGCACAGCCGCGCCCAAATATATCAGCCCGAAGGCCGGGGCGCGAAGTTCGTCCAGCGGAAAAAGGCCACAAAAACAAGTGGGCTATATCCTTGGGGGGTGGGGCTGGCCAACTTCGTCCGCCGGACTCGGAATGGAGCGAGACTTTACGAGGCGCCTCCGTGTGCCAAAAATAGTCCGCGGGCACAGCCGTACCCAAAAAGACCCGCCCGAAGGCCGGGGCGCCAAGTTTGTCCAGCGGAAAAAGGCCACAAAAACGGGTGGGCTATAGCCTTGGGGGGTGGGGCTGGCCGACTTCGTCCGCCGGACTCGGAATGGCGCGAGACTTTGCGAGGCACCTCCGTGTGCCAAAAATAGGCCGCGGCCACAGCCGCGCCCAAAAATACCCGCCCGAAGGCCGGGGCGCCAAGTTCGTGCAGCGGAAAAAGGCCACAAAAACGGGTGGGCTATAGCCTTGGCGGATGTGGCTGGCCAACTTCGTCCGCCGTACTCGGAATGGCGTGAGACTTTGCGAGGCGCCTCCATGTGCGAAAAATAGTCTGCGGGCACA
This sequence comes from Citrus sp. QX-2021, assembly GCA_030444885.1. NCBI lineage: Eukaryota > Viridiplantae > Streptophyta > Magnoliopsida > Sapindales > Rutaceae > Citrus > Citrus sp. QX-2021. The sequence continues at coordinate 130,167 of JAUJEF010000030.1, read as the reverse complement.
GCCGCACCCAAAAAGACCCGCCCGAAGGCCGGGGCGCCAAGTTCGTGCAGCGGAAAAAGGCGACAATAACGTGTGGGCTATAGCCTTGGCGGGTGGGGCTGGCCAACTTCGTCCACCGGACTCGGAATGGAGCGAGACTTTACGAGGTGCCTCCGTGTTCCAAAAATAGGACGCGTGCACAGCCGCGCCCAAAAATTCAGGCCCGAAGGCCGGGGCGCCAAGTTCGTCAGGCGGAAAAAGGCCACAAAAACGGGTGAGCTATATCCTTGGGGGGTGGGGCTGGCCAACTTCGTCCGCCGGACTCGGAATGGCGCGAGACTTTCCGAGGCGACTCAGTGTGCCAAAAATAGTCAGCGGGCACAGCCGAACCCAAAAATACCCGCCCGAAGGCCGGGGCGCCAAGTTCGTCCAGCGGAAAAAGGCCACAAAAACGGGTGGGCTATAGCCTTGGGGGGTGGGGCTGGCCAACTTCGTCCCCCGGACTCGGAATGGAGCGAGACTTTCCGAGGCACCTCCGTGTGCCAAAAATAGTCCGCGGGCACAGCCGTACCCAAAAAGACCCGCCCGAAGGCCGGGGCGCCAAGTTTGTCCAGCGGAAAAAGGCCACAAAAACGGGTGGGCTATAGCCTTGGGGGGTGGGGCTGGCCGACTTCATCCGCCGGACTCGGAATCGCGCGACACTTTGCGAGCGGCCTCCGTGTGCCAAAAATAGGCCCCGGGCACAGCCACGCCCAAATATATCAGCCCGAAGGCCGGGGCGCGAAGTTCGTCCAGCGGAAAAAGGCCACAAAAACAAGTGGGCTATATCCTTGGGGGGTGGGGCTGGCCAACTTCGTCCGCCGGACTCGGAATGGAGCGAGACTTTACGAGGCGCCTCCGTGTGCCAAAAATAGTCCGCGGGCACAGCCGTACCCAAAAAGACCCGCCCGAAGGCCGGGGCGCCAAGTTTGTCCAGCGGAAAAAGGCCACAAAAACGGGTGGGCTATAGCCTTGGGGGGTGGGGCTGGCCGACTTCGTCCGCCGGACTCGGAATGGCGCGAGACTTTGCGAGGCACCTCCGTGTGCCAAAAATAGGCCGCGGCCACAGCCGCGCCCAAAAATACCCGCCCGAAGGCCGGGGCGCCAAGTTCGTGCAGCGGAAAAAGGCCACAAAAACGGGTGGGCTATAGCCTTGGCGGATGTGGCTGGCCAACTTCGTCCGCCGTACTCGGAATGGCGTGAGACTTTGCGAGGCGCCTCCATGTGCGAAAAATAGTCTGCGGGCACAGCCGCACCCAAAAAGACCCGCCCGAAGGCCGGGGCGCCAAGTTCGTGCAGCGGAAAAAGGCGACAATAACGTGTGGGCTATAGCCTTGGCGGGTGGGGCTGGCCAACTTCGTCCACCGGACTCGGAATGGAGCGAGACTTTACGAGGTGCCTCCGTGTTCCAAAAATAGGACGCGTGCACAGCCGCGCCCAAAAATTCAGGCCCGAAGGCCGGGGCGCCAAGTTCGTCCAGCGGAAAAAAAGGCCACAAAAACGGGTGGGCTATAGCCTTGGGGGGTGGGGCTGGCCCACTTCGTCCGCCGGACTCGGAATGGCGCGAGACTTTGCGAGGCGTCTCTGTGTGCCAAAAATAGGCTGCGGGCACAGCCGCGCCCAAAAATACCCGCCCGAAGGCCGGGGCGCCAAGTTCGTCAGGCGGAAAAAGGCCACAAAAACGGGTGAGCTATATCCTTGGGGGGTGGGGCTGGCCAACTTCGTCCGCCGGACTCGGAATGGCGCGAGACTTTGCGAGGCACCTCTGTGTGCCAAAAATACACCGCGGGCACAGCCACCCCCAAAAATACCCGCCCGAAGGCCGGGGAGCCAAGTTCGTCCAGCGGAAAAAGGCCACAAAAATGGGTGGGCTATAGCCTTGGGGGATGTGGCTGGCCAACTTCGTCCGCCGTACTCGGAATGGCGTGAGACTTTGCGAGGCGCCTCCATGTGCCAAAAATAGTCTACGGGCACAGCCGCACCCAAAAAGACCCGCCCGAAGGCCGGGGCGCCAAGTTTGTCCAGCGGAAAAAGGCCACAAAAACGGGTGGGCTATAGCCTTGGGGGGTGGGGCTGGCCAACTTCATCCGCCGGACTCGGAATGGAGCGAGAATTGGCGAGGCGCCTCCGTGTGCCAAAAATAGGCCACGGGCACAGCCGCGCCAAAAAATACCCGCTCGAAGGCTGGGGCGCCAAGTTCGTCCAGCGGAAAAAGGCCACAAAAACGGGTGGGCTATAGCCTTGGGGGGTGGGGCTGGCCCACTTCGTCCGCCAGACTCAGAATCACACGAGACTTTGCAAGGCACCTCCGTGTGCCAAAAATAGGCCGCGGGCACAGCCTCGCCCAAAAATAACCGCCCGAAGGCCGGGGCGCCAAGTTCGTGCAGCGGAAAAAGGCGACAATAACGTGTGGGCTATAGCCTTGGCGGGTGGGGCTGGCCAACTTCGTCCGCCGGACTCGGAATGGAGCGAGACTTTACGAGGCGCCTCCGTGTGCCAAAAATAGGACGCGGGCACAGCCGCGCCCAAAAATTCAGGCCCGAAGGCCGGGGCGCCAAGTTCGTCCAGCGGAAAAAAAGGCCACAAAAACGGGTGGGCTATAGCCTTGGGGGGTGGGGCTGGCCCACTTCGTCCGCCGGACTCGGAATGGCGCGAGACTTTGCGAGGCATCTCTGTGTGCCAAAAATAGGCTACGGGCACAGCCGCGCCCAAAAATACCCGCCCGAAGGCCGGGGCGCCAAGTTCGTCAGGCGGAAAAAGGCCACAAAAACGGGTGAGCTATATCCTTGGGGGGTGGGGCTGGTCAACTTCGTCCGCCGGACTCCGAATGGCGCGAGGCTTTGCGAGGCACCTCCGTGTGCCAAAAATACGCCGCGGGCACAGCCACCCCCAAAAATACCCGCCCGAAGGCCGGGACGCCAAGTTCGTCCAGCTGAAAAAGGCCACAAAAACGGGTGGGCTATAGCCTTGGGGGATGTGGCTGGCCTACTTCGTCCGCCGTACTCGGAATGGTGTGAGACTTTGCGAGGTGCCTCCGTGTGCCAAAAATAGGCTGCGGGCACAGCCGCGCCCAAAAATACCCGCCCGAAGACCGGGGCGCCAAGTTCGTCCAGCGGAAAAAGGCCACAAAAATGGGGGGGCTATATCCTTCGGGGGTGGGGCTGGCCAACTTCGTCCGCCGGACTCGGAATGGCGCAAGGCTTTGCGAGGCACCTCAGTGTGCCAAAAATACGCCGCGGGTACAGCCGCCCCCAAAAATACCCGCCCGAAGGCCGGGGCACCAAGTTCGTCCAGCGGAAAAAGGCCACAAAAACGGGTGGGCTATAGCCTTGGGGGATGTGGCTGGCCAACTTCGTCCGCCGTACTCGGAATGGCGTGAGACTTTGCGAGGCGCCTCCATGTGCCAAAAATAGTCTGCGGGCACAGCCGCACCCAAAAAGACCCGCCCGAAGGCCGGGGCGCCAAGTTTGTCCAGCGGAAAAAGGCCACAAAAACGGGTGGGCTATAGCCTTGGGGGGTGGGGCTGGCCGACTTCGTCCGCCGGACTCGGAATGGCGCGAGACTTTGCGAGGCAACTCCGTGTGCCAAAAATAGGCCCGGGCACAGCCGCGCCCAAAAATATCAGCCCGAAGGCCGGGGCGCCAAGTTCGTCCAGCGGAAAAAGGCCACAAAAACGGGTGGGCTATAGCCTTGGGGGGTGGGGCTGGCCAACTTCATCCGCCGGACTCGGATTGGCGCGAGAATTGGCGAGGCGCCTCCGTGTGCCAAAAATAGGCCACGGGCACAGCCGCGCCCAAAAATACCCGCTCGAAGGCTGGGGCGCCAAGTTCGTCCATCGGAAAAAGGCCACAAAAACGGGTGGGCTATAGCCTTGGGGGGTGGGGCTGGCCCACTTCGTCCGCCAGACTCAGAATCGCACGAGACTTTGCAAGGCACCTCCGTGTGCCAAAAATAGGCCGCGGGCACAGCCTCGCCCAAAAATAACCGCCCGAAGGCCGGGGCGCCAAGTTCGTGCAGCGGAAAAAGGCGACAATAACGTGTGGGCTATAGCCTTGGCGGGTGGGGCTGGCCAACTTCGTCCGCCGGACTCGGAATGGAGCGAGACTTTACGAGGCGCCTCCGTGTGCCAAAAATAGGACGCGGGCACAGCCGCGCCCAAAAATTCAGGCCCGAAGGCCGGGGCGCCAAGTTCGTCCAGCGGAAAAAAAGGCCACAAAAACGGGTGGGCTATAGCCTTGGGGGGTGGGGCTGGCCAACTTCGTCCGCCGGACTCGGAATGGCGCGAGACTTTGTGAGACCACTCCGTGTGCCAAAAATAGTCCGCGGGCACAGCCGCGCCCAAAAATAACCGCCCGAAGGCCGGGGAGCCAAGTTCGTCCAGCGGAAAAAGGCTACAAAAACGGGTGGGCTATAGCCTTGGGGGGTGGGGCGGGCCAACTTTGTCTGCCGGACTCGGAATGGTGCGAGACTATGCGAGGGGCCTCCGTGTGCCAAATATAGGCCACGGGCACAGCCGTGCCCAAAAATAACCGCCCGAAGGCCGGGGCACCAAGTTCGTCCAGCGGAAAAAGGCCACAAAAACGGGTGGGCTATAGCCTTGGGGGGTGGGGCTGGCCAACTTCGTCCGCCGGACTCGGAATGGTGCGAGACTTTGCGAGGGGCCTACTTGTACCAAAAATAGGCCGCGGGCACAGGCGCGCCCAAAAATAACCGCCCGAAGGCCGGGGCGCCAAGTTCGTCCAGCGGAAAAAGGCCAAAAAAACGGGAGGGCTATAGCCTTGCGGGGTGGGGCTGGCCAACATCGTCCGCCGGACTCGAAATGGCACGAGACTTTGCGAGGGGCCTCCGTGTTCCAAAAATAGGCCGCGGGCACAGCCGCGCCCAAATATGACCGCTCGATGGCCGGGGCGCCAAGTTCGTCCAGCGGAAAAAGGCCACAAAAACGGGTGGGCTATATAGCCTTGGGGGGTGGGGCTGCCCAACTTCGTCCGCCGGACTCGGAATGGCGCGAGACTTTACGAGGGGCCTCCGTGTGCCAAAAATAGGCCGCGAGTACAGCCGCGCCCAAAAATAACCGTCCGATGGCCGGGGCGCCAAGTTCGTCTAGCGGAAAAAGGCCACAAAAACGGGTGGGCTATAGCCTTGGGGGGTGGGGCTGGCCAACTTTGTCCGCCGGCATCGGATTGGCGCGAGAATTGGCGAGGCGCCTCCGTGTGCCAAAAATAGGCCACGGGCACAGCCGCGCCCAAAAATACCCGCTCGAAGGCTGGGGCGCCAAGTTCGTCCATCGGAAAAAGGCCACAAAAACGGGTGGGCTATAGCCTTGGGGGGTGGGGCTGGCCCACTTCGTCCGCCAGACTCAGAATCGCACGAGACTTTGCAAGGCACCTCCGTGTGCCAAAAATAGGCCGCGGGCACAGCCGCGCCCAAAAATATCAGCCCGAAGGCCGGGGCGCCAAGTTCGTCCAGCGGAAAAAGGCCACAAAAACGGGTGGGCTATAGCCTTGGGGGGTGGGGCTGGCCAACTTCATCCGCCGGACTCGGAATGGTGCGAGACTATGCGAGGGGCCTCCGTGTGCCAAATATAGGCCACGGGCACAGCCGCGCCCAAAAATAACCGCCCGAAGGCCGGGGAGCCAAGTTCGTCCAGCGGAAAAAGGCTACAAAAACGGGTGGGCTATAGCCTTGGGGGGTGGGGCGGGCCAACTTTGTCTGCCGGACTCGGAATGGTGCGAGACTATGCGAGGGGCCTCCGTGTGCCAAATATAGGCCACGGGCACAGCCGTGCCCAAAAATAACCGCCCGAAGGCCGGGGCACCAAGTTCGTCCAGCGGAAAAAGGCCACAAAAACGGGTGGGCTATAGCCTTGGGGGGTGGGGCTGGCCAACTTTGTTCGCCGGAATTGGAATGGCGCGAGACTTTGCGAGGGGCCTCGGTGCGCCAAAAATAGGCCGCGGGCACAGCCGCTCCCAAAAATAACTGCCCGAAGGCTGGGGCGCCAAGTTTGTCCATCGGAAAAAGGCCACAAAAATGGGTGGGCTATATAGCCTTGGGGGGTGGGGCTGCCCAACTTCGTCCGCCGGACTCGGAATGGCGCGAGACTATGCGAGGGGCCTCTGTGTTCCAAAAATAGGCCACAGGCACAGCCGTGCCCAAAAATAACCGCCCGAAGGCCGGGGAGCCAAGTTCGTCCAGCGGAAAACGGCCACAAAAACGGGTGGGCTATAGCCTTGCGGGGTGGGGCGGGCCAACTTCATCCGCCGGACTCGGAATGGCGCGAGACTTTGTGAGGGGCCTCCATGTGATAAAAATAGGCCGCGGGCACAGCCGCGCCCAAAAATGACCCACCCGAAGGCCGGGGCGCCATGTTCGTCCAGCGGAAAAAGGCCACAAAAACGGGTTGGCTATAGCCTTGGGGGGTGGGGCGGGCCAACTTTGTCTGCCGGACTCGGAATGGTGCGAGACTATGCGAGGGGCCTCCGTGTGCCAAATATAGGCCACGGGCACAGCCGTGCCCAAAAATAACCGCCCGAAGGCCGGGGCACCAAGTTCGTCCAGCGGAAAAAGGCCACAAAAACGGGTGGGCTATAGCCTTGGGGGGTGGGGCTGGCCAACTTTGTTCGCCGGAATTGGAATGGCGCGAGACTTTGCGAGGGGCCTCGGTGCGCCAAAAATAGGCCGCGGGCACAGCCGCTCCCAAAAATAACTGCCCGAAGGCTGGGGCGCCAAGTTTGTCCATCGGAAAAAGGCCACAAAAATGGGTGGGCTATATAGCCTTGGGGGGTGGGGCTGCCCAACTTCGTCCGCCGGACTCGGAATGGCGCGAGACTATGCGAGGGGCCTCTGTGTTCCAAAAATAGGCCACAGGCACAGCCGTGCCCAAAAATAACCGCCCGAAGGCCGGGGAGCCAAGTTCGTCCAGCGGAAAACGGCCACAAAAACGGGTGGGCTATAGCCTTGCGGGGTGGGGCGGGCCAACTTCATCCGCCGGACTCGGAATGGCGCGAGACTTTGTGAGGGGCCTCCATGTGATAAAAATAGGCCGCGGGCACAGCCGCGCCCAAAAATGACCCACCCGAAGGCCGGGGCGCCATGTTCGTCCAGCGGAAAAAGGCCACAAAAACGGGTGGGCTATAGCCTTGGGGGGTGGGGCTGGCCAACTTCGTCCGCCGGACTCGGAATGGTGCGAGGCTTTGCGAGGGGCCTCCGTGTGCCAAAAATAGGCTGCGGACACAGTCGTACCAAAAAATAACCGACCGAAGGCCGGGGCGCCAAGTTCGTCCAGCGGAAAAAGGCCACAAAAACAGGTGGGCTATAGCCTTGGGGGGTGGGGCTGGCCAAATTCGTCCGCCGGACTCGGAATGGCGCGTGACTTTGTGAGGGGCCTCCGTGTGCCAAAAATAGGCCGCGGGAACAGTCACGCCCAAAAATAACCGCCCAAAGGCCGGGGCACCAAGTTTGTCCAGCGGAAAAAGGCCACAAAAATGGGTGGGCTATAGCCGTGGGGGGTGGTGCTGGCCAACTTCGTCCGCCGGACTCGGAATGGCGCGTGACTTTGTGAGGGGCCTCCGTGTGCCAAAAATAGGCCGCGGGCACAGACGAGCCAAAAATAACCGCCCGAAGGCCGGGGCGCCAAGTTCGTCTAGCGGAAAAAGGCCACAAAAACGGGTGGGCTATATAGCCTTGGGGGGTGGGGCTGCCCAACTTCGTCCGCCGGACTCGGAATGGTACGAGACTTTACGAGGGGCCTCCGTGTGCCAAAAATAGGCCGCGAGTACAGCCGCGCCCAAAAATAACCGTCCGAAGGCCGGGGCGCCAAGTTCGTCTAGCGGAAAAAGGCCACAAAAACGGGTGGGCTATAGCCTTGGGGGGTGGGGCTGGCCAACTTTGTCCGCCGGAATTGGAATGGCGCGAGACTTTGCGAGGGGCCTCGGTGCGCCAAAAATAGGCCACGGGCGCAGCCGCTCCCAAAAATAACTGCCCGAAGGCTGGGGCGCCAAGTTTTTCCATCGGAAAAAGGCCACAAAAACGGGTGGGCTATAGCCTTGCAGGGTGGGGCTGGCCCACTTCGTCCGCCGGCCTCGGAATGGCACGAGACTTTAAGAGGGGCCTCCGTGTGCCAAAAATAGGCTGCGGGCACAGGCGCGCCCAAATATAACCGCCCGAAGGCCGGGCCGCCAAATTCGTCCAGCAGAAAAAGGCCACAAAAACGGGTGGGCTATATAGCCTTGGGGGGTGGGGCTGCCCAACTTCGTCCGCCGGACTCGGAATGGCGCGAGACTTTGCGAGGGGCCTCCGTTTGCCAAAAATAGGCCGCGGGCAAAATCGTGCCCAAAAATAACTTCCCGACGGGCGTGGCGTCAAGTTCGTCCAGCGGAAAAAGTCCACAAAAATGGGTGGGCTATAGCCGTGGGGGATGGTGCTGGCCAACTTCGTCCGCCGGACTCGGAATGGCACGTGACTTTGTGAGGGGCATCCGTGTGCCAAAAATAGGCCGCGGGAACAGTCACGACCAAAAATAACCGCCCGAAGGCCGGGGCGCCAAGTTCGTCCAGCGGAAAAAGGCCACAAAAATGGGTGGGCTATAGCCGTGGGGGGTGGTGCTGGCCAACTTCATCCGCCGGACTCGGAATGGCGCGAGACTTTGGGAGGGGCCTCGGTGTGACAAAAATAGGCCACGGGCACAGCTGCACCAAAAAATAACCTCCCGAAGGCCGGGGCGCCAAGTTCGTCCAGCGGAAAAAGGCCACAAAAATGGGTGGGGTATAGCCTTGGTGGGTGGGGCTGGCCAACTTCGTCTGCCGGAGTCGGAATGGCGCGAGACTTTGCGAGGGGACTCCGTGTGCCAAAAATAGGCCGTGGGCACAGCCACGCCCAAAAGTAACTGCCCGAAGGCCGGGGCGCCAAGTTCGTCCAGCGGAAAAAGGCCACAAAAACGGGTGGGCTATAGCCTTGGGGGGTGGGGCTGGCCAACTTCGTCCGCCGGACTCGGAATGGCGCGAGACTTTGCGAGGGGCCTCCGTGTGCCAAAAATAGGCCTCGGGAACAGAAGCGCCCAAAAATAACCGCCCGAAGGCGGGGGCGCCAAGTTCGTCCAGCGGAAAAAGGCCACAAAAACGGGTGGGCTATAGCCTTTGGGGGGTCGGGCTGGCCAAATTCGTCCGCCGGACTCGGAATGGCGCGTGACTTTGTGAGGGGCCTCCGTGTGCCAAAAATAGGCCGCGGGAAAAGTCACGCCCAAAAATAACCGCCCGAAGGCCGGGGCGCCAAGTTCGTCCAGCGGAAAAAGGCCACAAAAAAGGGTGGGCTATAGCCGTGGGGGGTTGTGCTGGCCAACTTCGTCCGCCGTACTCGGAATGGCGCGTGACTTTGTGAGGGGCCTCCGTGTGCCAAAAATAGGCCGCGGGCACAGACGAGCCCAAAAATAACCGCCCGAAGGCCGGGGCGCCAAGTTCGTCTAGCGGAAAAAGGCCACAAAAACGGGTGGGCTATAGCCTTTGGGGGGTGGGGCTGGCCAAATTCGTCCGCCGGACTGGAATGGCGCGAGACTATACGAGCGGACTCCGTGTGCCAAAAATAGGCCGCGGGCACAGCCATGCCCAAAAGTAACCACCCGAAGGCCGGGGTGCCAAGTTCGTCCAGCGGAAAAAGGCCACAAAAACGGGTGGGCTATAGCCTTGGGGGGTGGGGCTGGCCAACTTCGTCCGCCGGACTCGGAATGGCGCTAGACTTTGCGAGGGGCCTCCGTGTGCCAAAAATAGGCCGCGGGCACAGCCGCGACCAAAAATAACCGCCCGAAGGCCGGGGCGCCAAGTTCGTCCAGCGGAAAAAGGCCACAAAAACGGGTGGGCTATAGCCTTGGGGGGTGGGGCTGGCCAACTTCGTCCGCCGGACTCGGAATGGCGCGAGACTTTACGAGGGGCCTCCGTGTGCCAAAAATAGGCCGCGGACACAGCCGCGCCCAAAAATAACCACCCAAAGTCCGGGGCGCCAAGTTCGTCCAGCGGAAAACGGCCAGAAAAACGGGTGGGCATAGCCTTGGGGGGTGGGGCTGGCAGACTTCGTCCGCCGGACTCGGAATGGCGCGAGACTTTGTAAGGGGCCTCCGTGTGCCAAAAATAGGCCGCGGACACAACCGCGCCCAAAAATAACCGCCCGAAGGCCGGGGGGCCAAGTTCGTCCAGCGGAAAAAGGCCACAAAAACGGGTGGGCTATAGCCTTGGGTGGTGGGGCTGGCCAACTTTGTCCGCCGGTCTCGGAATGGCGCGAGACTTTGCGAGGGGCCTCCGTGTGCCAAAAATAGTCTGCGGGAAGAAACGCACCCAAGAATAATCACCCGAAGGTTGGGACGCCAAGTTCGCCCAGCGGAAAAATGGCCAAAAAACGGGTGGGCTATAGCCTTGGGGGGTGGGGCTGGCCCACTTCGTCCGCCGAACACGGAATGGCGCGTGACTTTGTGAGGGGCCTCCGTGTGCCAAAAATAGGCCGCGGGCACAGACGCGCCCAAAAATAACCGCCCGAAGGCCGGGGCGCCAAGTTCATCTAGCGGAAAAAGGCCACAAAAACGGGTGGGCTATAGCCTTGGGGGGTGGGGCTGGCCAACTTTGTCCGCCGGAGTCGGAATGGCGCGAGACTTTCGGAGGGGCCTCGGTGTGCCAAAAATAGGCCGCGGGCCCAGCCGCGCCCAAAAATAACCAACCAAAGGGCCGGGGCGCCATGTTCGTCCAGCGGAAAACGGCCACAAAGACGGGTGGGCTATAGCCTTGGGGGGTGGGGCTGGCCAGCTTTGTCCGCCGGACTCGGAATGGCACGAGACTTTACTAGGCGCCTCCGTGTGCCAGACTTTGTAAGGGGCCTCCGTGTGCCAGAAATAGGCCGCGGACACAACGCGCCAAAAATAACCGCCCGAAGGCCGGGGGGCCAAGTTCGTCCAGCGGAAAAAGGCCACAAAAACGGGTGGGCTATAGCCTTGGGTGGTGGGGCTGGCCAACTTTGTCCGCCGGTCTCGGAATGGCGCGAGACTTTGCGAGGGGCCTCCGTGTGCCAAAAATAGACTGCGGGAAGAGCCGCACCCAAGACTAACCGCCCGAAGGCTGGGACGCCAAGTTCGTCCAGCGGAAAAAGGCCACAAAAATGGGTGGGCTATAGCCTTGGGGGGTGGGGCTGCCCAACTTCGTCCGCCGGACTCGGAATGGCGCGAGACTTTGACAGGACCCTCCGTGTACCAAAAATAGGCCGCGGACACAGCCGCGCCCAAAAATACCTGCCCGAAGGCCGGGGCGCCAAGTTCGTCCAGCGGAAAAAGGCCACAAAAACGGGTGGGCTATTGCCTTGGGGGGTGGGGCTGGCCAACTTCGTCTGCCGGACTCGGAATGGCGCGAGACTTAGAGAGGGGCCTCCGTGTCCCAAAAATAGTCCACCGGCACAGCCGCGCCCAAAAATAACTGCCCGAAGTCCGGGGAGCCAAGTTCGTCCAGCGGAAAAAGGCCACAAAAACGGGTGGGCTATAGCCTTGGGGGGTTGGGCTGGCCAACTTCGTCCGCCAGACTCGAAATGGCGAAAGACTTTGCGAGCCGCCTCCGTGTGCTAAAAATAGACCGCGGGCACAGCCGTGCCCAAAAATACCCGCCCGAAGGCCGGTGCGCCAAGTTCGTCCAGCGGAAAACGGCCACAAAAACGGGTGGGCTATAGCCTTGTGGGGTGGGGTTGGCCCACTTCATCCGCCGGACTCGGAATGGCGCGAGACTTTGTGAGGGGCCTCCATGTGATAAAAATAGGCCGCGGGCACAGCCGCGCCCAAAAATGACCCACCCGAAGGCCGGGGCGCCATGTTCGTCCAGCGGAAAAAGGCCACAAAAACGGGTGGGCTATAGCCTTGGGGGGTGGGGCTGGCCAACTTCGTCCGCCGGACTCGGAATGGCGCGAGACTTTACGAGGGGCCTCCGTGTGCCAAAAATAGGCCGCGGGTACAGCCGCGTCCAAAAATAACCGTCCGAAGGCCGGGGCGCCAAGTTCGTCTAGCGGAAAAAGGCCACAAAAACGGGTGGGCTATAGCCTTGGGGGGTGGCGCTGGCCAACTTCGTCTGCCGGGCTCGGAATTGCGCGAGACTTTGCGGGGCACCTCAGTGTGCCAAAAATAGGCCGTGGCCACAGCTGCGCCCAAAAAACCCCGCCCAAAGGCCGGGGCGCCAAGTTCGTCCAGCGGAAAAAGGCCACAAAAACGGGTGGGCTATAGCCTTGGGGGGTGGGGCTGGCCAGCTTTGTCCGCCGGACTCGGAATGGCACGAGACTTTACTAGGTGCCTCCGTGTGCCAAAAATAGGCCACGGGCACAGCCGCGTCCAAAAATAACCGCCCAAAGGCCGGGGCGCCATGTTCGTCCAGCGGAAAAAGGCCTCAAAAACGGGTGGGCTATAGCCTTGGGGGGTGGGGCTGGCCCACTTCGTCCGCCGGACTCGGAATGGCGTGAGACTTTACGAGGCGCCTCCATGTGCCAAAAATAGGCCACGGGCACAGCCGCGGCCAAAAATACCCGCCGGAAGGCCGGGGCGCCAAGTTCGTCCAGCGGAAAAAGGCCACAAAAACGGGTGGGCTATAGCCTTGGGGGGTGGGGCTGGCCAACTTCGTCCGCCGGACTCGGAATGGCGCGAGACTTTACGAGGGGCCTCCGTGTGCCAAAAATAGGCCGCGGGTACAGCCGCGTCCAAAAATAACCGTCCGAAGGCCGGGGCGCCAAGTTCGTCTAGCGGAAAAAGGCCACAAAAACGGGTGGGCTATAGCCTTGGGGGGTGGGGCTGGCCAACTTCGTCTGCCGGGCTCGGAATTGCGCGAGACTTTGCGGGGCACCTCCGTGTACCAAAAATAGGCCGCGGGCACAGCGGCGCCCAAAAAAACCCGCCCAAAGGCCGGGGCGCCAAGTTCGTCCAGCGGAAAAAGGCCACAAAAACGGGTGGGCTATAGCCTTGGGGGGTGGGGCTGGCCAGCTTTGTCCGCCGGACTCGGAATGGCACGAGACTTTACTAGGCGCCTCCGTGTGCCAAAAATAGGCAGCGGGCACAGCCGCGTCCAAAAATAACCGCCCGAAGGCCGGGGCGCCATGTTCGTCCAGCGGAAAAAGGCCTCAAAAACGGGTGGGCTATAGCCTGGGGGGGTGAGGCTGGCCAACTTCGTCCGCCGGACTCAGAATGGCGCGAGACTTTGCGAGGCGCCTCCGTGTGCCAAAAATAGGCCGCGGGCACAGCCGCGCCCAAAAATACCCGCCCGAAGGTCGGGGCGCCAAGTTCGTCCAGCGAAAAAAGGCCTCAAAAACGGGTGGGCTATAGCCTTGGGGGGTGGGGCTGGCCAACTTTGTCCGCCGGACTCGGAATGGCGCGAGACTTTCCGAGGCACCTCCGTGTGCCAAAAATAGGCCGCGGGCACAGCCGCGCCCAAAAATACCCGCCCGAAGGCGGGGGCGCCAAGTTCGTCCAGCGGAAAAAGGCCACAAAAACGGGTGGGCGATAGCCTTGGGGGGTGGGGCTGGCCAACTTCCTCCGCCGGACTCGGAATGGCGCGAGACTTTACGAGGGGCCTCCGTGTGCCAAAAATACGCCGGGACACAGCGGCACCCAAAAATACCCGCCCAAAGGCCGGGGCGCCAAGTTCGTCCAGCGGAAAAAGGCCACAAAAACGGGTGGGCTATAGCCTTGGGGGGTGGGGCTGGCCAACTTCGTCCGCCGGACTCGGAATGGCGCGAGACTTTACGAGGGGCCTCCGTGCGCCAAAAATAGGCCGCGGGTACAGCCGCGTCCAAAAATAACCGTCCGAAGGCCGGGGCGCCAAGTTCGTCTAGCGGAAAAAGGCCACAAAAACGGGTGGGCTATAGCCTTGGGGGGTGGGGCTGGCCAACTTCGTCTGCCGGGCTCGGAATTGCGCGAGACTTTGCGGGGCACCTCCGTGTGCCAAAAATAGGCCGTGGCCACAGCTGCGCCCAAAAAAACCCGCCCAAAGGCCGGGGCGCCAAGTTCGTCCAGCGGAAAAAGGCCACAAAAACGGGTGGGCTATAGCCTTGGGGGGTGGGGCTGGCCAACTTCGTCCGCCGGACTCGGAATGGCGCGAGACTTTACGAGGGGCCTCCGTGTGCCAAAAATAGGCCGCGGGCACAGCCGCGTCCAAAAATAACCGCCCGAAGGCCGGGGCGCCATGTTCGTCCAGCGGAAAAAGGCCTCAAAAACGGGTGGGCTATAGCCTTGGGGGGTGGGGCTGGCCAACTTCGTCCGCCGGACTCGGAATGGCGCGAGACTTTGCGAGGCGCCTCCATGTGCCAAAAATAGGCCGCGGGCACAGCCGCGGCCAAAAATACCCGCCGGAAGGCCGGGGCGCCAAGTTCGTCCAGCGGAAAAAGGCCACAAAAACGGGTGGGCTATAGCCTTGGGGGGTGGGGCTGGCCAACTTCGTCCGCCGGACTCGGAATGGCGCGAGACTTTACGAGGGGCCTCCGTGTGCCAAAAATAGGCCGCGGGTACAGCCGCGTCCAAAAATAACCGTCCGAAGGCCGGGGCGCCAAGTTCGTCTAGCGGAAAAAGGCCACAAAAACGGGTGGGCTATAGCCTTGGGGGGTGGGGCTGGCCAACTTCGTCTGCCAGGCTCGGAATTGCGCGAGACTTTGCGGGGCACCTCCGTGTACCAAAAATAGGCCGCGGGCACAGCGGCGCCCAAAAAAACCCGCCCAAAGGCCGGGGCGCCAAGTTCGTCCAGCGGAAAAAGGCCACAAAAACGGGTGGGCTATAGCCTTGGGGGGTGGGGCTGGCCAGCTTTGTCCGCCGGACTCGGAATGGCACGAGACTTTACTAGGCGCCTCCGTGTGCCAAAAATAGGCAGCGGGCACAGCCGCGTCCAAAAATAACCGCCCGAAGGCCGGGGCGCCATGTTCGTCCAGCGGAAAAAGGCCTCAAAAACGGGTGGGCTATAGCCTTGGGGGGTAGGACTGGACAACTTCGTCCGCCGGACTCGGAATGGCGCGAGACTTTGCGAGGGGACTCCGTGAGCCAAAAATAGGACGCGGGCACAACCGCGCCCAAAAAAACCCGCCCGAAGGCCGGGGCGCCAAGTTCGTCCAGCGGAAAAAGGCCACAAAAACGGGTGGGCTATAGCCTTGGGGGGTGGGGCTGGCCGACTTCGTCCGCCAGACTCGGAATGGCGCAAGACTTTGCGAGGGGCCTCCGTGTGCCAAGAATAGGCCGCGGGCACAGCCGCGCCCAAAAATAACCTCCCGAAGGACGGGGCACCAAGTTCGTCCAGCGGAAAAAGGCCATAAAAACGGGTGGGCTATAGCCTTGGGGGGTGGGGCTGGCCAAATTCGTCTGCCGGGCTCGGAATGGCGCGAGACTTTGCGAGGCACCTCCTTGTGCCAAAAATAGGACGCGAGCACAGCCGCGGCCAATAATTCCCGCCCGAAGGCCGGGGCGCCAAGTTCGTCCAGCGGAAAAAGGCCACAAAAACGGGTGGGCTATAGCCTTGGGGGGTGGGGCTGGCCAACTTCGTCCGCCGGACTCGGAATGGCGCGAGACTTTGCGAGGCACCTCCGTGTGCCAAAAATAGGCTGCGGGCACTGCCGTACCCAAAAATACCCGCCCGAAGGCCGGGGCGCCAAGTTCGTCCAGCGGAAAAAGGCCACAAAAACGGGTGGGCTATAGCCTTGGGGGGTGGGGCTGGCCGACTTCGTCCGCCAGACTCGGAATGGCGCAAGACTTTGCGAGGGGCCTCCGTGTGCCAAGAATAGGCCGCGGGCACAGCCGCGCCCAAAAATAACCTCCCGAAGGACGGGGCACCAAGTTCGTCCAGCGGAAAAAGGCCACAAAAACGGGTGGGCTATAGCCTGGGGGGGTGAGGCTGGCCAACTTCGTCCGCCGGACTCAGAATGGCGCGAGACTTTGCGAGGCGCCTTCGTGTGCCAAAAATAGGCCGCGGGCACAGCCGCGCCCAAAAATACCCGCCCGAAGGTCGGGGCGCCAAGTTCGTCCAGCGAAAAAAGGCCTCAAAAACGGGTGGGCTATAGCCTTGGGGGGTGGGGCTGGCCAACTTCGTCCGCCGGACTCGGAATGGCGCGAGACTTTCCGAGGCACCTCCGTGTGCCAAAAATAGGCCGCGGGCACAGCCGCGCCCAAAAATACCCGCCCGAAGGCGGGGGCGCCAAGTTCGTCCAGCGGAAAAAGGCCACAAAAACGGGTGGGCTATAGCCTTGGGGGGTGGGGCTGGCCAACTTCGTCCGCCGGACTCGGAATGGCGGGAGACTTTACGAGGGGCCTCCGTGTGCCAAAAATAGGCCGGGACACAGCGGCACCCAAAAATACCCGCCCAAAGGCCGGGGCGCCAAGTTCGTCCAGCGGAAAAAGGCCACAAAAACGGGTGGGCTATATCCTTGGGGGGTGGGGCTGCACAGCTTCGTCCGCCGGACTCGGAATGGCACGAGACTTTGCTAGGCGCCTCCGTGTGCCAAAAATAGGCTGCGGGCACAGCCGCGTCCAAAAATACCCGCTGGAAGGCCGGGGCGCCAAGTTCGTCCAGCGTAAAAAGGCAACAAAAACGGGTGGGCTATAGCCTTGGGGGGTGGGGCTGGCCGACTTCGTCCGCCAGACTCGGAATGGTGCAAGACTTTGCGAGGGGCCTCCGTGTGCCAAGAATAGGCCGCGGGCACAGCCGCGCCCAAAAATAACCTCCCGAAGGACGGGGCACCAAGTTCGTCCAGCGGAAAAAGGCCACAAAAACGGGTGGGCTATAGCCTTGGGGGGTGGGGCTGGGCAACTTCGTCCGCCGGACTCGGAATGGTACGAGACTTTGCGAGGCACCTCCGTGTGCCAAAAATAGGCCGGGGGCACAGCGGCGCCCAAAAATAAGCGCTCGAAGGTCCCGTCCCCAAGTTCGTCCGCCGCAAAAATGCCCAAAAAACGGGTGGGCTATAGCCTTGGGGGGTGGGGCTTACCAAGTTCGTGCGTCGGACTCGGAATGGGGCCAGACTTTGCGAGGGGCCCTTGTGTACCAAAAATAGGCCGCGGGCACAGCCGTGCCCAAAAATAAGTGCCCGAAGGTCCCGTCCCCAAGTTCGTCCGCCAAAAAAATGCCCAAAAAACGGGTGCGCTATAGCCTTGGGGGATGGGGCTGACCAAGTTCGTCCGCCGGACTCGGAATGGGGCCAGACTTTGCGAGGGGCCCTTGTGTACCAAAACTAGGCCACGAGCACAGCCGTGCCCAAAAATAAGTGCCCGAAGGTCCCGTCCCCAAGTTCTGCCGCCGAAAAAATGCCCAAAAAACGGGTGGGCTATAG
This sequence comes from Citrus sp. QX-2021, assembly GCA_030444885.1. Taxonomy (NCBI): domain Eukaryota; kingdom Viridiplantae; phylum Streptophyta; class Magnoliopsida; order Sapindales; family Rutaceae; genus Citrus; species Citrus sp. QX-2021. The sequence continues at coordinate 112,848 of JAUJEF010000030.1, read as the reverse complement.
CATTGGGGGGTGGGGCTGCCGAAGATCGTCCGCCGGACTCAGAATGGGGCAGACTTTGCGAGGGGCTTCCGTGTACCAAAAATAGGACGCGGGCACAGCCGCGGCCAAAAATAAGTGCACGAAGGTTCCGTCCCCAAGTTCGTCCGCCGCAAAAATCCCAAAAAATCGGGCGGGCTATAGCCTTGGGGGGTGGGGCTGGCCAAGTTCGTCCGCCGGACTCGGAATGGGGCCAGACTTTGCGAGGGGCCTCCGTGTACCAAAAATAGGCCACGGGAACAGCCCTGCCCAAAAATAAGTGCCCGAAGGTCCCGTCCCCAAGTTCGTCCGCTGCAAAAATGCCCAAAAAACGGGTGGGCTATAGCCTTGGCGGGAGGGGCTGACCAAGTTCGTCCGCCGGACTCGGAATGGGGCCAAACCTTGCGAGGGGCCCTTGTGTACCAAAACTAGGCCGCGAGCACAGCCGTGCCCTAAAATAAGTGCCCGAAGGTCCCGTCCCCAAGTTCGTCCACCGCAAAAATGCCCAAAAAACGGGTGGGCTATAGCCTTGGGGGGTGGGGCTGACCAAGTTCGTCCGCCGGACTCGGAATGGGGCCAGAGTTTGCGAGGGGCCTTCGTGTGCCAAAAATAGGCCACGGGCTCAGGCACGCCCAAAAATAATCGCCCGAAGGTCCCGTCCCCAAGTTCGTCCGCCGGAAAAATGCCCAAAAAACGGGTGGGCTATAGCCTTGGGGGGTGGGGCTTGCCAACTTCGTCCGCCGGACTCGGAATGGGGCCAAACTTTGCGAGGGGCCTCCGTGTACCAAAAATAGGCCGCGGGCACAGCCGTGCCCAAAAATAAGTGCCCGAAGGTCCCGTCCCCAAGTTTGTCCGCCGAAAAGATGCCGAAAAAACGGGTGCGCTATTGCCTTGGGGGATGGGGCTGACCAAGTTCGTCCGCCGGACTCGGAATGGGGCCAGACTTTGCGAGGGGCCCTTGTGTACCAAAACTAGGCCGCGAGCACAGCCGTGCCCAAAAATAAGTGCCCGAAGGTCCCGTCCCCGAGTTCGTCCGCCGAAAAAATGCCCAAAAAACGGGTGGGCTATAGCCTTGGGGGGTGGGGCTGGCCAAGATCGTCCGCCGGACTCAGAATGGGGCAGACTTTGCGAGGGGCTTCCGTGTACCAAAAATAGGAAGCGGGCACAGCCGCGGCCAAAAATAAGTGCACGAAGGTTCCGTCCCCAAGTTCGTCCGTCGCAAAAATCCCAAAAAAACGGCGGGCTATAGCCTTGGGGGGTGGGGCTGGCCAAGTTCGTCCGCCGGACTCGGAATGGGGCCAGACTTTGCGAGGGGCCTCCGTGTGCCAAAAATAGGCCACGGGAACAGCCGTGCCCAAAAATAAGTGCCCGAAGGTCCCGTCCCCAAGTTCGTCCGCCGCAAAAATGCCCAAAAAACGGGTGGGCTATAGCCTTGGCGGGAGGGGCTGACCAAGTTCGTCCGCCGGACTCGGAATGGGGCCAAACCTTGCGAGGGGCCCTTGTGTACCAAAACTAGGCCGTGAGCACAGCCGTACCCTAAAATAAGTGCCCGAAGGTCCCGTCCCCAAGTTCGTCCGCCGCAAAAATGCCCAAAAAACGGGTGGGCTATAGCCTTGGGGGGTGGGGCTGACCAAGTTCGTCCGCCGGACTCGGAATGGGGCCAGAGTTTGCGAGGGGCCTTCGTGTGCCAAAAATAGGCCACGGGCTCAGGCACGCCCAAAAATAATCGCCCGAAGGTCCCGTCCCCAAGTTCGTGCGCCGGAAAAATGCCCAAAAAACGGGTGGGCTATAGCCTTGGGGGGTGGGGCTGGCCAACTTCGTCTGCCAGACTCGGAATGGGGCCAAACTTTGCGAGGGGCCTCCGTGTACCAAAAATACGCCGCGGGCACAGCCGCGCCCAAAAATAAGCGCTCGAAGGTCCCGTCCCCAAGTTCTTCCACCGCAAAAATGCCCAAAAAACGGGTGGGCTATAGCCTTGGGGGGTGGGGCTTACCAAGTTCGTGCGTCGGACTCGGAATGGGGTCAGACTTTGCGAGGGGCCCTTGTGTACCAAAAATAGGCCGCGGGCACAGCCGTGCCCAAAAATAAGTGCCCGAAGGTCCCGTCCCCAAGTTCGTCCGCCGCAAAAATGCCCAAAAAACGAGTGGGCTATAGCCTTGGCGGGAGGGGCTGACCAAGTTCGTCCGCCGGACTCGGAATGGGGCCAAATTTTGCGAGGGGCCTCCGTGTGCCAAAAATTGGCCACGGGAACAGCCGTACCCAAAAATAATTGCCCGAAGGTCCCGTCCCCAAGTTCGTCCGCCGCAAAAAAGCCCAAGAAACGGGTGGGCTATAGCCTTGGGGGGTGGGGCTGGCCAAGTTCGTCCGCCGGACTCGGAATGGGGCCAGACTTTGCGAGGGGGCTCCGTGTGCCAAAAATAGGACGCGGGCACAGCCGCACCCAAAAATAAATGCCCGAAGGTCCCGTCCCCAAGTTCGTCCGCCGCAAAAATGCCCAAAAAACGGGTCGGCTATAGCCTTGGGGGGTGGGGCTTGCCAACTTCGTCCGCCGGACTCGGAATGGGGCCAAACTTTGCGAGGGGCCTCCGTGTACCAAAAATAGGCCGCGGGCACAACCGCGCCCAAAAATAAGCGCCTGAAGGTCCCGTCCCCAAGTTCGTCCGCCGCAAAAATGCCCAAAAAACGGGTGGGCTATAGCCTTAGGGGGTAGGGCCGGCCAAGTTCGTCCGCCGGACTCGGAATGGGGCCAGACTTTGTGAGGGGCCTCCGTGTGCCAAAAATAGGCCGCGGGCACAGCCGTGTCCAAAAATAAGCACCCGCAGGTCCCTTCCCCAAGTTCATCCGCCGTAAAAATGCCCACAAAACGGGTGGGCTATAGTCTTGGGGGGTGGGGCTGGGCAAGTTCGTCCGCCGGACTCAGAATGGGGCCAGACTTTGCAAGCGGCCTCCGTGAACCAAAAATAGGCCGCGGGCACAGCCGCGCCCAAAAATAAGTCCCGAAGGTCCCGTCCCCAAGTTCGACCGCCGCAAAAATGCCCAAAAAAAGGCTGCGCTATAGCCTTGGGGGGTGTGGCTGGCCATGTTCGTCCGCCGGACTCGAAATGGGGCCAGACTTTACGAGGGGCCTCCGTGTACCAAAAATAGGCCGCGGGCACCACCGCGTCTAAAAATAAGCGCCCGAAGGTCCCGTCCCCAAGTTCGTCCGCCGTAAAAATGCCCAAAAAACGGTTGCGCTATAGCCTTGGGGGGTGGGGCTGGCCATGTTTGTCCGCCGGACTCGGAATGGGGCCAGACATTTCGAGGGGCCTCCGTGTGCCAAAAATTGGCCACGGGCACAGCCGCACCCAAAAATAAGTCCCGAAGGTCCCGTCCCCTAGTTCGTCCGCCGCAAAAATGCCAAAAAAACGGGTGGGCTATAGCCTTGGGGGGTGGGGCTGGCCAACTTCGTCCGCCGGACTCGGAATGGGACCAGACTTTGCAAGGGGCCTCCGTGTGCCAAAAATCGGCCGCGGGCACAGTAGCGCCCAAAAATGAGCACCCAAAGGTCTCGTCCCCAAGTTTGTCCGCCGCAAAAATGCCCAAAAAACGGGTGGGCTATAGTCTTTGGGGGTGGGGCATGCCATATTCGTCCGCCGGACTCGGAATGGGGTCAGACTTTGCAAGCGGCCTCCATGTGCCAAAAATAAACCGTGGGCACCGCCGCGTCTAAAAATAAGCGCTCAAAGGTCCCGTCCCCAAGTTCGTCCGCCGCAAAAATGCCCAAAAAGCTGGTGGGCTATAGCCTTGGGGGGTGGGGCTGGCCAAGTTCGTCAGCCGGACTCATAATGGGGCCTGACTTTTCGAGGGGCCTCCGTGTGCCAAAAATAGGCCGCGGTCACAACCGCGCCAAAAAATACCAGCCCGAAGGCCGGGGCGCCAAGTTCGTCCAGCGGAAAAATGCCACAAAAATGGGTGGGCTATAGCCTTGGGGGGTGGGGCTGGCCAACATATTCCGCCGGACTCGGAATAGCGGGAGACTTTGCGAAGTGCCTCCGTGTACCAAAAATAGGCCGCGGGCACAGCGGCGTCCAAAAATACCCGCCCGAAGGCCGGGGCGCCAAGTTCGTCCAGCGGAAAAAGGCCACAAAAACGGGTGGGCTATAGCCTTGGGGGGTGGGGCTGGCCAACTTCGTCCGCCGGACTCGGAATGGCGCGAGACTTTGCGAGGCTCCTCCGTGTGCCAAAAATAGGCCACGGGCACAGCCGCGTCCAAAAATACCCACGCGAAGGCCGGAGCGCCAAGTTCGTCCTGCGGAAAAAGGCCACAAAAACGGGTGGGCTATAGCCTTGGGGGGTGGGGCTGGCCCACTTCGTCCGCCAGACTCGGAATGGCGGGAGACTTTGCGAGGCACCTCTGTGTGCAAAAAATAGGCCGCGGGCACAGCCGCGCCCAAAAATACCCGTCCGAAGACAGGGGCGCCAAGTTTGTCCAGCGGAAAAAGGCCACAAAAACGGGTGGGCTATAGCCTTGGGGGGTGGGGCTGGCAACCTTCGTCCGCCGGACTCGGAATGGCGCGAGACTTTAAGAGGGGCCTTCGTGTGCCAAAAATAGGCCGCGGGCACAGCTGCGCCAAAAAATACCAGCCCGAAGGCCGGGGCGCCAAGTTCGTCCAGCGGAAAAAGGCCACAAACACGGGTGGGCTATAGCCTTTGGGTGGGGCTGGCCAACTTCGTCCGCCGGACTCGGAATTGCGCGAGAATTTGCGAGGTGCGTCCGTGTGCCAACAATAGGCCGCGGGGACAGCCGCGCCTAAAAATACCCGCCCGAAGGCCGGGGCGCCAAATTCGTCCAGCGGAAAAAGGCCACAAAAACGGGTGGGCTATAGCCTTGGGGGGTGGGACTGGCCCACTTCGTCCGCCGAACTCGGAATGGAGCGAGACTTTTCGAGGCACCTCCGTGTGCCAAAAATAGGCCGCGGGCACAGACTCGCCCAAAAATACCCGCCCGAAGGCCGGGGCGCCAAGTTCGTCCAGCGGAAAAAGGCCACAAAAACGGGTGGGCTATAGCCTTGGGGGGTGGGGCTGGCTAACTTCGTCCACCGGACTCGGAATGGCGCGAGACTTTGCGAGGTGCCTCGGTGTACCAAAAATAGGCCGCACACACAGCCGCGCCCAAAAATACCCGCCCGAAGGCCGGGGCGCCAAGTTCGTCCAGCGAAAAAAGGCCACAAAAACGGGTGGGCTATAGCCTTGGGTGGTGGGGCTGGCCAACTTCGTCCGCCGGACTCGGAATGGCCCGAGACTTTGCGAGCAGCCTCCGCGTGCCAAAACTCGGCCGTGGGCATAGCCGCGTCAAAAAATAACCCACCGAAGGTCGGCGCGGCCAAACCGCCCTGCTGAAAAATGGCCAAAAAACGGGTGCGCCATAGCCTTGGGGGGAGGGGCTGGCCAACTTCGTCCGCCGGACTCGGAATGGGGCGAGACTTTGCGAGCGGCCTCCGTGTTCCAAAAATAGGCTGCGGGTACAGCCGCGCCTAAAAATACCCGCCCGAAGGCCGGGGCGCCAAATTCGTCCAGCGGAAAAAGGCCACAAAAACGGGTGGGCTATAGCCTTGGGGGGTGGGACTGGCCCACTTCGTCCGCCGAACTCGGAATGGAGCGAGACTTTGCGAGGCACCTCCGTGTGCCAAAAATAGGCCGCGGGCACAGACTCGCCCAAAAATACCCGCCCGAAGGCCGGGGCGCCAAGTTCGTCCAGCGGAAAAAGGCCACAAAAACGGGTGGGCTATAGCCTTGGGGGGTGGGGCTGGCTAACTTCGTCCGCCGGACTCGGAATGGCGCGAGACTTTGCGAGGTGCCTCCGTGTACCAAAAATAGGCCGCACACACAGCCGCGCCCAAAAAATACCAGCCCGAAGGCCGGGGCGCCAAGTTCGTCCAGCGGAAAAAGGCCACAAACACGGGTGGGCTATAGCCTTTGGGTGGGGCTGGCCAACTTCGTCCGCCGGACTCGGAATTGCGCGAGAATTTGCGAGGTGCGTCCGTGTGCCAACAATAGGCCGCGGGGACAGCCGCGCCTAAAAATACCCGCCCGAAGGCCGGGGCGCCAAATTCGTCCAGCGGAAAAAGGCCACAAAAACTGGTGGGCTATGGCCTTGGGGGATGGGGCTGGCCAACTTCGTCCGCCGGACTCGGAATGGCGCGAAACTTTGCGAGGCACCTCCGTATGCCAAAAATAGGCCGCGGGCACAGCCGTGCCCAAAAATACCCTACCGAAGGCCGGGACGCCAAGTTCGTCCAGCGGTAAAAGGCCATAAAAACGGGTGGGCCATAGCCTTGGGGGTGGGGCTGGCCAACTTCGTCCGCCGGACTCGGAATGGCGCGAGACTTTGGGAGACGCATCCATGTGCCAAAATTAGGCCGCGGGCACAGCCGCGCCCAAAAATACCCGCCCGAAGGCCGGGGCGCCAAGTTCGTCCAGCGGAAAAAGGCCACAAAAACGGGTGGGCTATGGCCTTGGGAGGTGGGGCTGGCCAACTTCGTCCGCCGGACTCGGAATGGCGCGAGACTTTGCGAGGCACCTCCGTGTGCCAAAAATAGGCCGCGGGCACAGCCGCGCCCGAAAATACCCGCCCGAAGGCCGGGGTGCCAAGTTCTTCCAGCGGAAAAAGGCCACAAAAACGGGTGGGCTATAGCCTTGGGGGGTGGGGCTGGCCAACTTCGTCCGCCGGACTCGGAATGGCGCGAGACTTTGCGAGGCGCCTCCGTGTGCCAAAAATAGGCCGCGGGCACAGCCGCGCCCAAAAATACCGCCCGAAGGCCGCGGCGCCAAGTTTTTCCCGCGGTAAAAGGCCACAAAAACGGGTGGGCTATAGCCTTGGGGGGTGGGGCTGGCCAACTTCGTCCGCCAGACTCGGAATGGCGTAAAACTTCCCGAGGCGCCTCCGTGTGCCAAAAATAGGCCGCAGGAATAGCCGCGACCAAAAATACCCGCCCGAAGGCCGGGGCGCCAAGTTCCTCCAGCGGAAAAATGCCACAAAAATGGGTGGGCTATAGCCTTGGGGGGTGGGGCTGGCCAACATCTTCCGCCGGACTCGGAATGGCGCGAGACTTTGCGAAGTGCCTCCGTGTACCAAAAATAGGCCGCGGGCACAGCGGCGTCCAAAAATACCCGCCCGAAGGCCGGGGCGCCAAGTTCGTCCAGCGGAAAAAGGCCACAAAAACGGGTGGGCTATAGCCTTGGGGGGTGGGGCTGGCCAACTTCGTCCGCCGGACTCGGAATGGCGCGAGACTTTGCGAGGCTTCTCCGTGTGCCAAAAATAGGCCACGGGCACAGCCGCGCCCAAAAATACCCGCCCGAAGGCCGGAGCGCCAAGTTCGTCCTGCGGAAAAAGGCCACAAAAACGGGTGGGCTATAGCCTTGGGGGGTGGGGCTGGCCCACTTCGTCCGCCAGACTCGGAATGGGACCAGACTTTGCAAGGGGCCTCCGTGTGCCAAAAATAGGCCGCGGGCACAGCAGCGCCCAAAAATGAGCACCCAAAGGTCTCGTCCCCAAGTTTGTCCGCCGCAAAAATGCCCAAAAAACGGGTGGGCTATAGTCTTTGGGGGTGGGGCATGCCATATTCGTCCGCCGGACTCGGGATGGGGTCATACTTTGCAAGCGGCCTCCATGTGCCAAAAATAAACCGCGGGCACCGCCGCGTCTAAAAATAAGCGCTCAAAGGTCCCGTCCCCAAGTTCGTCCGCCGCAAAAATGCCCAAAAAGCTGGTGGGCTATAGCCTTGGGGGGTGGGGCTGGCCAAGTTCGTCAGCCGGACTCATATTGGGGCCAGACTTTTCGAGGGGCCCCCGTGTGCCAAAAATAGGCCGCGGTCACAACCGCGCCAAAAAATACCAGCCCGAAGGCCGGGGCGGCAAGTTCGTCCAGCGGAAAAATGCCACAAAAATGGGTGGGCTATAGCCTTGGGGGGTGGGGCTGGCCCACATCTTCCGCCGGACTCGGAATAGAGCGAGACTTTGCGAAGTGCCTCCGTGTACCAAAAATAGGCCGCGGGCACAGCGGCGTCCAAAAATACCCGCCCGAAGGCCGGGGCGCCAAGTTCGTCCAGCGGAAAAAGGCCACAAAAACGGGTGGGCTATAGCCTTGGGGGGTGGGGCTGGCCAACTTCGTCCGCCGGACTCGGAATGGCGCGAGACTTTGCGAGGCTCCTCCGTGTGCCAAAAATAGGCCACGGACACAGCCGCGCCCAAAAATACCCGCCCGAAGGCCAGAGCGCCAAGTTCGTCCTGCGGAAAAAGGCCACAAAAACGGGTGGGCTATAGCCTTGGGGGGTGGGGCTGGCCCACTTCGTCCGCCAGACTCGGAATGGCGGGAGACTTTGCGAGGCACCTCTGTGTGCAAAAAATAGGCCGTGGGCACAGCCGCGCCCAAAAATACCCGTCCGAAGACCGGGGCGCCAAGTTTGTCCAGCGGAAATAGGCCACAAAAACGGGTGGGCTATAGCCTTTGGGGGTGGGGCTGGCAACCTTCGTCCGCCGGACTCGGAATGGCGCGAGACTTTAAGAGGGGCCTCCGTGTGCCAGAAATAGGCCGCGGACACAGCTGCGCCAAAAAATACCAGCCCGAAGGCTGGGGCGCCAAGTTCGTCCAGCGGAAAAAGGCCACAAACACGGGTGGGCTATAGCCGTTGGGTGGGGCTGGCCAACTTCGTCCGCCGGACTCGGAATTGCGCGAGAATTTGCTGGTTCGTCCGTGTGCCAACAATAGGCCGCGGGGACAGCCGCGCCTAAAAATACCCGCCCGAAAGCCGGGGCGCCAAATTCGTCCAGCGGAAAAAGGCCACAAAAACGGGTGGGCTATGGCCTTGGGGGATGGGGCTGGCCAACTTCGTCCGCCGGACTCGGAATGGCGCGAGACTTTGCGAGGCACCTCCGTATGCCAAAAATAGGCCGCGGGCACAGCCGTGCCCAAAAATACCCTACCGAAGGCCGGGACGCCAAGTTCGTCCAGCGGTAAAAGGCCATAAAAACGGGTGGGCCATAGCCTTGGGGGGTGGGGCTGGCCAACTTCGTCCGCCGGACTCGGAATGGCGCGAGACTTTGGGAGACGCATCCGTGTGCCAAAATTAGGCCGCGGGCACAGCCGCGCCCAAAAATACCCGCCCGAAGGCCGGGGCGCCAAGTTCGTCCAGCGGAAAAAGGCCACAAAAACGGGTGGGCTATGGCCTTGGGAGGTGGGGCTGGCCAACTTCGTCCGCCGGACTCGGAATGGCGCGAGACTTTGCGAGGCACCTCCGTGTGCCAAAAATAGGCCGCGGGCATAGCCGCGCCCGAAAATACCCGCCCGAAGGCCGGGGTGCCAAGTTCTTCCAGCGGAAAAAGGCCACAAAAACGGGTGGGCTATAGCCTTGGGGGGTGGGGCTGGCCAACTTCGTCCGCCGGACTCGGAATGGCGCGAGACTTTGCGAGGCGCCTCCGTGTGCCAAAAATAGGCCGCGGGCACAGCCGCGCCCAAAAATACCGCCCGAAGGCCGCGGCGCCAAGTTCTTCCCGCGGTAAAAGGCCACAAAAACGGGTGGGCTATAGCCTTGGGGGGTGGGGCTGGCCCACTTCGTCCGCCAGACTCGGAATGGCGCAAGACTTTCCGAGGCACCTCCGTGTTCCAAAAATAGGCCGTAGGAATAGCCGCGACCAAAAATACCCGCCCGAAGGCCGGGGCGCCAAGTACCTCCAGCGGAAAAAGGCCACAAAAATGGGTGGGCTATAGCCTTGGGGGGTGGGGCTGGCCAACTTCGTCCGCCGGACTCGGAATGGCGCGAGACTTTGCGAGGCTCCTCCGTGTGCCAAAAATAGGCCGCGGGCACAGCCGCGCCCAAAATATCCGCCCGAAGGCCGGGGCGCCAAGTTCGTCCAGCGGAAAAAGGCCACAAAAACGGGTGGGCTATAGCCTTGGGGGGTGGGGCTGGCCAACTTCGTCCGCCGGACTCGGAATGGCGTGAGACTTTGCGAGGCGCCTCCGTGTGCCAAAAATAGGCCGCGGGCTCAGCCGCGCCCAAAAATACCCGCCCGCAGGCTGGGGCGCCAAGTTCGTCCAGCGGAAAAAGGCCACAAAAACGGGTGGGCTATAGCCTTGGGGGGTGGGACTGGCCCACTTCGTCCGCCGAACTCGGAATGGAGCGAGACTTTGCGAGGCACCTCCGTGTGCCAAAAATAGGCCGCGGGCACAGACTCGCCCAAAAATACCCGCCCGAAGGCCGGGGCGCCAAGTTCGTCCAGCGGAAAAAGGCCACAAAAACGGGTGGGCTATAGCCTTGGGGGGTGGGGCTGGCTAACTTCGTCCGCCGGACTCGGAATGGTGCGAGACTTTGCGAGGTGCCTCCGTGTACCAAAAATAGGCCGCACACACAGCCGCGCCCAAAAATACCCGCCCGAAGGCCGGGGCGCCAAGTTCGTCCAGCGAAAAAAGGCCACAAAAATGGGTGGGCTATAGCCTTGGGGGGTGGGGCTGGCCAACTTCGTCCGCCGGACTCGGAATGGCGCGAGACTTTGCGAGGCTCCTCCGTGTGCCAAAAATAGGCCGCGGGCACAGCCGCGCCCAAAATACCCGCCCGAAGGCCGGGGCGCCAAGTTCGTCCAGCGGAAAAAGGCCACAAAAACGGGTGGGCTATAGCCTTGGGGGGTGGGGCTGGCCAACTTCGTCCGCCGGACTCGGAATGGCGTGAGACTTTGCGAGGCGCCTCCGTGTGCCAAAAATAGGCCGCGGGCTCAGCCGCGCCCAAAAATACCCGCCCGCAGGCTGGGGCGCCAAGTTCGTCCAGCGGAAAAAGGCCACAAAAACGGGTGGGCTATAGCCTTGGGGGGTGGGACTGGCCCACTTCGTCCGCCGAACTCGGAATGGAGCGAGACTTTGCGAGGCACCTCCGTGTGCCAAAAATAGGCCGCGGGCACAGACTCGCCCAAAAATACCCGCCCGAAGGCCGGGGCGCCAAGTTCGTCCAGCGGAAAAAGGCCACAAAAACGGGTGGGCTATAGCCTTGGGGGGTGGGGCTGGCTAACTTCGTCCGCCGGACTCGGAATGGTGCGAGACTTTGCGAGGTGCCTCCGTGTACCAAAAATAGGCCGCACACACAGCCGCGCCCAAAAATACCCGCCCGAAGGCCGGGGCGCCAAGTTCGTCCAGCGAAAAAAGGCCACAAAAACGGGTGGGCTATAGCCTTGGGTGGTGGGGCTGGCCAACTTCGTCCGCCGGACTCGGAATGGCCCGAGACTTTGCGAGCAGCCTCCGCGTGCCAAAACTCGGCCGTGGGCATAGCCGCGTCCAAAAATAACCCACCGAAGGTCGGCGCGGCCAAACCGCCCTGCTGAAAAATGGCCAAAAAACGGGTGCGCCATAGCCTTGGGGGGAGGGGCTGGCCAACTTCGTCCGCCGGACTCGGAATGGGGCGAGACTTTGCGAGCGGCCTCCGTGTTCCAAAAATAGGCTGTGGGTACAGCCGCGCCCAAAAATAACCGCCCGAAGGTTGGTGCGCCTAAACCCCACAGCAGAAAAATGGCCAAAAAACGGGTGGGCTATAGCCTTGGGTGGAGGGGCTGGCCCACTTCGTCCGCCGGACTCAGAATGGGGCGAGACTTTGCGAGCGGCCTCCGCGTGCTAAAACTAGGCCGTGGGCACAGCCGCGCCCAAAAATAACCCCCCCAAGGTCAGCGCGCCCAAACCCCCCAGCGGAAAAATGGCCAAAAAACGGGTGACCTATAGACTTGGGGGGTGGGGCTGGCCAACTTCGTCCGCCGGACTCGGAATGGGGCGAGACTTTGCGAGCGTCCTCCGCGTGCCAAAACTCGGCCGTGGGCACAGCCGCGCCCAAAAATAACCCGCCGAAGGTCGGCGCGGCCAAACCGCCCTGCTGAAAAATGGCCAAAAAACGGGTGCGCCATAGCCTTGGGGGGAGGGGCTGGCCAAGTTCGTCCGCCGGACTCGGAATGGGGCGAGACTTTGCGAGCGGCCTCCGTATGCCAAAAATAGGCTGCGGGCACAGCCGCGCACAAAAATAACCCCCCGAAGGTCGGCGGGCCCAAACCCCCCAGCGGAAAAATGGCCAAAAAACGGGTCATCTATATACTTGGGGGGAATGGCTGGCCAACTTCGTCCGCCGGACTCGGAATGGGGCGAGACTTTGCGAGCGGCCTCGGCGTGCCAAAAATAGGCCGCGGGCACAGCCGCGCCCAAAACTAAGCCCCCGAAGGTCGGCGCGCCCAAACCCCCCAGCGGAAAAATGGCCAAAAAACGGGTGTGATATAGCCTTGGGGGGAGGCGCTGGCCAACTTCATCCGCCGGACTCAGAATGGGGCGAGACTTTGCGAACGGCCTCCGCGTGCCAAAAATAGGCCGCGGCCACAGCCGCGCCCAAAACTAACCCCCCGAAGGTCGGCGCGCCCAAACCCCCCAGCGGAAAAATGGACAAAAAACGGGTGGGCTATAGCCTTGGGTGGAGGGGCTGGCCAACTTCGTCCACCGGACTCGGAATGGGGCGAGACTTTGCGAGCGGCCTCCGCGTGCGAAAAATAGGCCGCGGGCACAGCCGCGCCCAAAAATAACCCCCGAAGGTCGGCGCGCCCAAACCCCCCGGCGGAAAAATGGCCAAAAAACGGGTGCGCTATAGCCTTCGGGGTGGGGCTGGCCAACTTCGTCCGCCGGACTCGGAATGGGGCGAGACTTTGCGAGTGGCCTCCGCGTGCCAAAAATAGTCCGCAGCCACAGCCGCGCCCAAAAATAACCCCGCGATGGTCGGCGCGCCCAAACCCCCCAGCGTAAAAATGGCCAAAAAACGGGTCCACTATAGCCTTGGGTGCAGGGGCTGGCCAACTTCGTCCGCCGGACTCGGAATGGGGCGAGACTTTGCGAGGGGCCTCGGGGTGCCAAAAATAAGCCGCACCCAAAGCCGTACCCAAAAATAAGCGCCCGAAGGTCGTGGTGCGAAAACCCTCCAGCGGAAAAATGGCCAAAAAACGGGTGGGCTATAGCCTTGGCGGGGGGCGCGGGCGAAGTTCGTCCGCCGGACTCGGAATGGGGCGAGACTTTGCGAGGGGCCTCGGGGTGCCAAAAATAAGCCGCGGACAAACCCGCACTCAAAAATAAGCGCCCGAAGGTCGTGGTGCCAAAACCCTCCAGCGGAAAAATGGCCAAAAAACGGGTGGGCTACAGCCTTGGTGGGGGGCGCGGGCGAAGTTCGTCCGCCGGACTCGGAATGGGGCGAGACTTTGCGAGGGGTCTCGGGGTACATGAAATAAGCCGCAGACAAAGCCGCAGGCAAAGCCGCGCCCAAAAATAAGCCCCCGAAGGTCGTGGTGCCAAAACCCCCCAGCGGAAAAATGGCCAAAAAACGGGTGGGCTATAGCCTTGGTGGGGGGCGCGGGCGAAGTTCGTCCGCCGGACTTGGAATGCGGCGAGACTTTACGAGGGGCCTCGGGGTTCCAAAAATAAGCCGCGGGCAAAGCCGCACCCAAAAATAAGCGCCCGAAGGTCGTGGTGCGAAAACCCCACAGCGGAAAAATGACCAAAAAACGGGTGGGCTATAGCCTTGGTGGGGGGCGCGGGCGAAGTTCGTCCGCCGGACTCGGAATGGGGCGAGACATTGCGAGGGCCCTCCGGGTGCCAAAAATAAGCAACGGACAAAGCCACGCCCAAAAATAAGCCCCCGAAGGTCGTGGTACCAAAACTCCCCAGCGGAAAAATGGCCAAAAAACGGGTGGGCTATAGCCCTGGTGGGGGGCGCGGGCGAAGTTTGTCCGCCGGACTCGGAATGGGACGAGACTCTGTGAGGGGCCTTGGGGTGCAAAAAACAAGCCGCGGGCGAAGCCGGGGCCAAAAATAAGCGCCCGAAGGTCGTGGTGCCAAAACCCCCCAGCAGAAAAATGGCCAAAAAACGGGTGGGCTATAGCCTTGGTGGGGGGCGCGGGCGAAGTTCGTCCGCCGGACTCGGAATGGGGCGAGACTTTTCGAGGGGCCTCGGGGTGCCAAAAATAAGCCGCGGACAAACCCGAATTCAAAAATAAGCGCCCGAAGGTCGTGGTGCCAAAACTCTCCAGCGGAAAAATGGCCAAAAAACGGGTGGGCTATAGCCTTGGTGGGGGGCGCGGGCGAAGTTCGTCCGCCGGACTCGGAATGGGGCGAGACTTTGCGAGGGGTCTCGGGGTACATGAAATAAGCCGCAGGCAAAGCCGCGCCCAAAAATAAGCCCACGAAGGTCGTGGTGCGAAAACCCCCCAGCGGAAAAATGGCCAAAAAACGGGTGGGCTATAGCCTTGGTGGGGGGCGCGGGCGAAGTTCGTCCGCCGGACTTGGAATGCGGCGAGACTTTACGAGGGGCCTCGGTGTTCCAAAAATAAGCCGCGGGCAAAGCCGCGACCACAAATAAGCTCCCGAAGGTCGTGGTACCAAAACCCCCCAGTGGAAAAATGGCCAAAAAACAGGTGTGCTATAGCCTTGCTGGGGGGCGCGGGCGAAGTTCGTCCGCCGGACTCGGAATGTGACGAGACTTTGCGAGGGGCCTCGGGGTGCCAAAAATAAGCCGCGGGCAAAGCCACACCCAAAAATAAGCGCCCGAAGGTCGTGGTGCCAAAACCCCACAGCGGAAAAATGACCAAAAAACGGGTGGGCTATAGCCTTGGTGGGGGGCGCGGGTGAAGTTCGTCCGCTGGACTCGGAATGGGGCGAGACTTTGCGAGGAGCCTCGGGGTGCCAAAAATAAGCAACGGACAAAGCCGCGCCCAAAAATAAGCCCCCGAAGGTCGTGGTACCAAAACTCCCCAGCGGAAAAATGGCCAAAAAACGGGTGGGCTATAGCCCTGGTGGGGGGCGCGGGCGAAGTTTGTCCGCCGGACTCGGAATGGGATGAGACTCTGTGAGGGGCCTCGGGGTGCCAAAAACAAGCCGCGGGCGAAGCCGGGGCCAAAAATAAGCGCCCGAAGGTCGTGGTGCCAAAACCCCCCAGCAGAAAAATGGCCAAAAAACGGGTGGGCTATAGCCTTGGTGGGGGGCGCGGGCGAAGTTCGTCCGCCGGACTCGGAATGGGACGAGACTTTGTGAGGGGCCTCGGGGTGCCAAAAATAGGCCGCGGGCAAAGCCGCACCCAAAAATAAGCCCCCGATTGTCGTGGTGCCAAACCCCCCCAGCAGAAAAATGGCCAAAAAACGGGTGGGCTATAGCCTTGGTGGGGGGCGCGGGCGAAGTTCGTCCGCCGGACTCAGAATGGGGCTAGACTTTGCGAGGGCCTCGGGGTGCCAAAAATAAGCAACGGACAAAGCCGCGCCCAAAAATAAGCCCCCGAAGGTCGTGGTACCAAAACTCCCCAGCGGAAAAATGGCCAAAAAACGGGTGGGCTATAGCCCTAGTGGGGGGCGCGGCCGAAGTTTGTCCGCCGGACTCGGAATGGGACGAGACTCTGTGAGGGGCCTCGGGGTGCCAAAAACAAGCCGCGGGCAAAGCCGGGGCCAAAAATAAGCGCCCGAAGGTCGTGGTGCCAAAACCCCCCAGCAGAAAAATGGCCAAAAAACGGGTGGGCTATAGCCTTGGTGGGGGGCGCGGGCGAAGTTCGTCCGCCGGACTCGGAATGGGGCGAGACTTTACGAGGGGCCTCGGGGTGCCACAAATAAGCCACGGACAAACCCGCACTCAAAAATAAGCGCCCGAAGGTGGTGGTGCCAAAACCCTCCAGCGGAAAAATGGCCAAAAAACGGGTGGGCTACAGCGTTGGTGGGGGGCGCGGGCGAAGTTCGTCCGCCGGACTCGGAATGGGGCGAGACTTTGCGAGGGGTCTCGGGGTACATGAAATAAGCCGCAGGCAAAGCCGCGCCCAAAAATAAGCCCCCGAAGGTCGTGGTGCCAAAACCCCCCAGCGGAAAAATGGCCAAAAAACGGGTGGGCTGTAGCCTTGGAGGGGGGCGCGGGCGAAGTTCCTCCGCCGGACTCGGAATGCGGCGAGACTTTGCGAGGGGCCTCCGGGTGCCAAAAATAAGCCACGGGCAGAGCCGAACCCAAAAATAAGCCCCCGAAGTTCGTGGTGCCAAAACCCCCCAGCGGAAAAATGGCCAAAAAACGGGTGGGCTATAGCCATGGTGGGGGGTGCGGGCGATGTTCGTCCGCCCGACTCGGAATGGGGCGAGACTTTGCGAGGGGCCTCGGGGTGCCAAAAATAAACCGCACCCAAAGCCGCGACGAAAAATAAGCGCCCGAAGGTCGTGGTGCCAAAACCCTCCAGCGGAAAAATGGCCAAAAAACGGGTGGGCCTTGGTGGGGGGCGCGGGCGAAGTTCATCCGCCGGACTCGGAATGGGGAGAGACTTTACGAGGGGCCTCGGGGTGCCAAAAATAAGCCACGGACAAAGCCGCGCCCAAAAATAAGCCCCCGAAGGTCGTGGTACCAAAACCCCCCAGCGGAAAAATGGCCAAAAAACGGGTGGGCTATAGCCTTGGTGGGGGGCGCGGGCGAAGTTCGTCCGCCGGACTCGGAATGGGGCGAGAATTTACGAGGGGCCTCGGGGTGCCAAAAATAAGCCGCGGACAAACCCCCGCCCAAAAATAAGCGCCCGAAGGTCGTGGTGCCAAAACCCTCCAGCGGAAAAATGGCCAAAAAACGGGTGGGCTACAGCCTTGGTTGGGGGCGCGGGCGAAGTTCGTCCGCCGGACTCGGAATGGGGCGAGACTTTGCGAGGGGTCTCGGGGTACATGAAATAAGCCGCGGGCAAAGCCGCGCTAAAAAATAAGCCCCCGAAGGTCGTGGTGCCAAGACCCCCCATCGGAAAAATGGCCAAAAAACGGGTGGGCTATAGCCTTGGTGGGGGGCGCGGGCGAAGTTCGTCCGCCGGACTCGGAATGGGGTGAGACTTTGCGAGGGGCCTCGGGGTGCTAAAAATAGGCCGCGGGCAAAGCCGCACCCAAAAATAAGCCCCCGATTGTCGTGGTGCCAAAACCCCCCAGCGGAAAAATGGCCAAAAAACGGGTGGGCTATAGCCTTGGTGGGGGGCGCGGGCGAAGTTCGTCCGCCGGACTCGGAATGGGGCGAGACTTTGCGAGGGGCCTCGGGGTGCCAAAAATAGGCCGCGGGCAAAGCCGCACCCAAAAATAAGCCCCCGATTGTCGTGGTGCCAAAACCCCCCAGCGGAAAAATGGCCAAAAAACGGGTGGGCTATAGCCTTGGTGGGGGGCGCGGGCGAAGTTCGTCCGCCGGACTCGGAATGGGGCGAGACTTTGCGAGGGGCCTAGGGGTGCCAAAAATAAGCCGCGGGCAAACCCTTGTCCAAAAATAAGTGCCCGAAGGTCGTGGTGCCAAAACCCTCCAGCGGAAAAATGGCCAAAAAACGGGTGGGCTATAGCCTTGGTGGGGGGGGCGGGCGAAGTTCCTCCGCCGGACTCGGAATGGGGCGAGACTTTGCGAGGGGCCTCCGGTTGCCAAAAATAAGCCACGGGCAGAGCCGAACCCAAAAATAAGCCCCCGAAGTTCGTGGTGCCAAAACCCCCCAGCGGAAAAATGGCCAAAAAACGGGTGGGCTATAGCCATGGTGGGGGGTGCGGGCGAAGTTCGTCCGCCCGACTCGGAATGGGGCGAGACTTTGCGAGGGGCCTCGGGGTGCCAAAAATAAGCCGCACCCAAAGCCGCGACGAAAAATAAGCGCCCGAAGGTCGTGGTGCCAAAACCCTCCAGCGGAAAAATGGCCAAAAAACGGGTGGGCCTTGGTGGGGGGCGCGGGCGAAGTTCATCCGCCGGACTCGGAATGGGGAGATACTTTACGAGGGGCCTCGGGGTGCCAAAAATAAGCCACGGACAAAGCCGCGCCCAAAAATAAGCCCCCGAAGGTCGTGGTACCAAAACCCCCCAGCGGAAAAATGGCCAAAAAACGGGTGGGCTATAGCCTTGGTGGGGGGCGCGGGCGAAGTTCGTCCGCCGGACTCGGAATGGGGCGAGACTTTGCGAGGGGCCTCCGGGTGCCAAAAATAAGCCACGGGCAAAGCCGCACCCAAAAATAAGCCCCCGAAGTTCGTGGTGCCAAAACCCCCCAGCGGAAAAATGGCCAAAAAACGGGTGGGCTGTAGCCTTGGAGGGGGGCGCGGGCGAAGTTCGTCCGCCGGACTCGGAATGGGGCGACACTTTGCGAGGGGCATCGGGGTGCCAAAAATAAGCCGCACCCAAAGCCGCGACGAAAAATAAGCGCCCGAAGGTCGTGGTGCCAAAACCCTCCAGCGGAAAAATGGCCAAAAAACGGGTGGGCCTTGGTGGGGGGCGCGGGCGAAGTTCATCCGCCGGACTCGGAATGGGGAGAGACTTTGCGAGGGGCCTCGGGGTGCCAAAAATAAGCCACGGACAAAGCCGCGCCCAAAAATAAGCCCCCGAAGGTCGTGGTACCAAAACCCCCCAGCGGAAAAATGGCCAAAAAACGGGTGGGCTATAGCCTTGGTGGGGGGCGCGGGCGAAGTTCGTCCGCCGGACTCGGAATGGGGCGAGAATTTGCGAGGGGCCTCGGGGTGCCAAAAATAAGCCACGGACAAACCCCCGCCCAAAAATAAGCGCCCGAAGGTCGTGGTGCCAAAACCCTCCAGCGGAAAAATGGCCAAAAAACGGGTGGGCTACAGCCTTGGTTGGGGGCGCGGGCGAAGTTCGTCCGCCGGACTCAGAATGGGGCGAGACTTTGCGAGGGGTCTCGGGGTACATGAAATAAGCCGCGGGCAAAGCCGCGCTAAAAAATAAGCCCCCGAAGGTCGTGGTGCCAAGACCCCCCATCGGAAAAATGGCCAAAAAACGGGTGGGCTATAGCCTTGGTGGGGGGCGCGGGCGAAGTTCGTCCGCCGGACTCGGAATGGGGTGAGACTTTGCAAGGGGCCTCGGGGTGCCAAAAATAAGCCGCGGACAAAGCCGCGCTGAAAAATAAGCGCCCGAAGGTGGTGGTGCGAAAACCCTCCAGCGGAAAAATGGCCAAAAAACGGGTGGGCTATAGCCTTGGTGGGGGGCGCGGGCGAAGTTCGTCCGCCGGACTCGGAATGGGGCGAGACTTTGCGAGGGGCCTCGGGGTGCCAAAAATAAGCCGCGGACAAACCCGCACCCAAAAATAAGCGCCCGAAGGTCGTGTTGCCAAAACCCTCCAGCGGAAAAATGGCCAAAAAACGGGTGGGCTACAGCCTTGGTGGGGGGCGCGGGCGAAGTTCGTCCGCTGGACTCGGAATGGGGCGAGACTTTGCGAGGGGTCTCGGGGTACATGAAATAAGCCGCAGGCAAAGCCGCGCCCAAAAATAAGCCCCCGAAGGTCGTGGTGCCAAAACCCCCCAGCGGAAAAATGGCCAAAAAACGGGTGGGCTATAGCCTTGGTGGGGGGCGCAGGCGAAGTTCGTCCGCCGGACTCGGAATGGGGCGAGACTTTGCGAGGGGCCTCGGGGTGCCAAAAATAAGCAACGGACAAAGCCGCGCCCAAAAATAAGCCCCCGATGGTCGTGGTACCAAAACTCCCCAGCGGAAAAATGGCCAAAAAACGGGTGGGCTATAGCCCTGGTGGGGGGCGCGGGCGAAGTTTGTCCGCCGGACTCGGAATGGGATGAGACTCTGTGAGGGGCCTCGGGGTGCCAAAAACAAGCCGCGGGCAAAGCCGGGGCCAAAAATAAGCGCCCGAAGGTCGTGGTGCCAAAACCCCCCAGCAGAAAAATGGCCAAAAAACGGGTGGGCTATAGCCTTGGTGGGGGGCGCGGGCGAAGTTCGTCCGCCGGACTCGGAATGGGGCGAGACTTTGCGAGGGGCCTCGGGGTGCCAAAAATAGGCCGCGGGCAAAGCCGCACCCAAAAATAAGCCCCCGATTGTCGTGGTGCCAAAACCCCCCAGCGGAAAAATGGCCAAAAAACGGGTGGGCTATAGCCTTGGTGGGGGGCGCGGGCGAAGTTCGTCCGCCGGACTCGGAATGGGGCGAGACTTTGCGAGGGGCCTAGGGGTGCCAAAAATAAGCCGCGGGCAAACCCTTGTCCAAAAATAAGCGCCCGAAGGTCGTGGTGCCAAAACCCTCCAGCGGAAAAATGGCCAAAAAACGGGTGGGCTATAGCCTTGGTGGGGGGCGCGGGCGAAGTTCCTCCGCCGGACTCGGAATGGAGCGAGACTTTGCGAGGGCGTCCGGGTGCCAAAAATAAGCCACGGGCAGAGCCGAACCCAAAAATAAGCCCCCGAAGTTCGTGGTGCCAAAACCCCCCAGCGGAAAAATGGCCAAAAAACGGGTGGGCTATAGCCATGGTGGGGGGTGCGGGCGAAGTTCGTCCGCCCGACTCGGAATGGGGCGAGACTTTGCGAGGGGCCTCGGGGTGCCAAAAATAAGCCGTACCCAAAGCCGCGACGAAAAATAAGCGCCCGAAGGTCGTGGTGCCAAAACCCTCCAGCGGAAAAATGGCCAAAAAACGGGTGGGCCTTGGTGGGGGGCGCGGGCGAAGTTCATCCGCCGGACTCGGAATGGGGAGAGACTTTACGAGGGGCCTCGGGGTGCCAAAAATAAGCCACGGACAAAGCCGCGCCCAAAAATAAGCCCCCGAAGGTCGTGGTACCAAAACCCCCCAGCGGAAAAATGGCCAAAAACGCAGGTGGGCTATAGCCTTGGTGGGGCGCGGGCGAGGTTCGTCCGCGGACTCGGAATGGGGCGAGACTTTGCGAGGGGCCTCCGGGTGCCAAAAATAAGCCACGGGCAAAGCCGCACCCAAAAATAAGCCCCCGAAGTTCGTGGTGCCAAAACCCCCCAGCGGAAAAATGGCCAAAAAACGGGTGGGCTGTAGCCTTGGAGGGGGGCGCGGGCGAAGTTCGTCCGCCGGACTCGGAATGGGGAGAGACTTTGCGAGGGGCCTCGGGGTGCCAAAAATAAGCCACGGACAAAGCCGCGCCCAAAAATAAGCCCCCGAAGGTCGTGGTACCAAAACCCCCCAGCGGAAAAATGGCCAAAAAACGGGTGGGCTATAGCCTTGGTGGGGGGCGCGGGCGAAGTTCGTCCGCCGGACTCGGAATGGGGCGAGACTTTGCGAGGGGCATCGGGGTGCCAAAAATAAGCCGCACCCAAAGCCGCGACGAAAAATAAGCGCCCGAAGGTCGTGGTGCCAAAACCCTCCAGCGGAAAAATGGCCAAAAAACGGGTGGGCCTTGGTGGGGGGCGCGGGCGAAGTTCATCCGCCGGACTCGGAATGGGGAGAGACTTTGCGAGGGGCCTCGGGGTGCCAAAAATAAGCCACGGACAAAGCCGCGCCCAAAAATAAGCCCCCGAAGGTCGTGGTACCAAAACCCCCCAGCGGAAAAATGGCCAAAAAACGGGTGGGCTATAGCCTTGGTGGGGGGCGCGGGCGAAGTTCGTCCGCCGGACTCGGAATGGGGCGAGAATTTGCGAGGGGCCTCGGGGTGCCAAAAATAAGCCGCGGACAAACCCCCGCCCAAAAATAAGCGCCCGAAGGTCGTGGTGCCAAAACCCTCCAGCGGAAAAATGGCCAAAAAACGGGTGGGCTACAGCCTTGGTGGGGGGCGCGGGCGAAGTTCGTCCGCCGGACTCGGAATGGGGCGAGACTTTGCGAGGGGCCTCGGGGTGCCAAAAATAAGCCGCGGACAAACCCCCGCCCAAAAATAAGCGCCCGAAGGTCGTGGTGCCAAAACCCTCCAGCGGAAAAATGGCCAAAAAACGGGTGGGCTATAGCCTTGGTGGGGGTCGCGGGCGAAGTTTGTCAACCGGACTCGGAATTGGGCGAGACTTTGCGAGGGGCCTCGGGGTGCCAATACTAAGCCGTGGGCAAAGCCGCTCCCAAAAATAAGCGCCCGAAGGTCGTGGTACCAAAACCCCCCATCGGAAAAATGGCCAAAAAACGGGTGGGCTATAGCCTTGGTGGGGGCCACGGGCGAAGTTCGTCCGCCGGACTCGGAATGGGGCGAGACTTTGCGAGGGGCCTTGGGGTGCCAAAATTAAGCCGCGGGCAAAGCCGCGCCCAAAAATAAGCGCCCGAAGGTCGTGGTGCCAAAACCCCCCAGCGGAAAAATGGCCAAAAAACGGGTGGGCTATAGCCTTGGTGGGGGGTGCGGGCGAAGTTCGTCCGCCGGACTCGGAATGGGGCGAGATTTTGTGAGGGGCCTCGGGGTGCCAAAAATAAGCAGCGGGCAAAGCCGCGCCCAAAAATAAGGGCCCGAAGGTCGTGGTGCCAAAACCCCCCAGCGGAAAAATGGCCAAAATACGGGTGGGCTATAGCCTTGGTGGGGGGTGCGGGCGAAGTTCGTCCGCCGGACTCGGAATGGGGCGAGATTTTGTGAGGGGCCTCGGGGTGCCAAAAATAAGCCACGGGCAAAGCCGCGCCCAAAAATAAGGGCCCGAAGGTCGTGGTGCAAAAACCCCCCAGCGGAAAAATGGCCAAAATACGGGTGGGCTATAGCCTTGGTGGGGGGCGCGGGCGAAGTTTGTCCGCCGGACTCGGAATGGGACGAGACATTGCGAGGGGCCTCAGGGTGCAAAAAATAAGCCGCGGGTAAAGTCCCGTCCAAAAATAAGCGCCCGAAGGTCGTGGTACCAAAACCCCCCATCGGAAAAATTGCCAAAAAACGGGTGGGCTATAGCCTTGTTGGGGTTCGCGGGCGAAGTTCGTCTGCCGAACTCAGAATGGGGCTAGACTTTGCGAGGGGCCTCGGGGTGCCAAAAATAAGCCGCGGGCAAAGCCGCGCCCAAAAATAAGCGCCGAAGGTCGTGGTGCAAAAACCCCCAGCGGAAAAATGGCCAAAAAACGGGTGGGCTATAGCCTTGGTGGGGGGCGCGGGCGAAGTTCGTCCGCCGGACTTGGAATGGGGCGAGACTTTGTGAGGGGCCTCGGGGTGCCAAAAATAAGCGCCCGAAGGTCGTGGTGCGAAGACCCCCCATCGGAAAAATGGCCAAAAAACGGGTGGGCTATAGCCTTGGTGAGGGGCGCGGGCGAAGTTCGTCCGCCGGACTCGGAATGGGGCGAGACTTTGCGAGGGGCCTCGGGGTGCCAAAAATAGGCCGCGGGAAAAGTCGGGCCCAAAAATAAGCGCCCGAAGGTCGTGGTACCAAGACCCCCCATCAGAAAAATGGCCAAAAAACGGGTGGGCTATAGCCTTGGTGGGGGGCGCGGGCGAAGTTCGTCCGCCGCACTCTCTATGGGGCGAGACTTTGTGAGGGGCTTCGGGGTACCAAAAATAAGCCGCGGGCAAAGCCGCGCCCAAAAATAAGCGCCCGAAGGTTGTGGTACCAAAACCCCCCAGCGGAAAAATAGCCAAAAAACGGGTGGGCTATAGCCTTGGTGGGGGGCGCGGGCGAAGTTCGTCCGCCGGACTCGGAATGGGGGGGGACTTTGCAAGGGGCCTCGGGGTGCCAAATATAAGCTGCGGGAAAAGTCCCGCCCAAAAATAAGCGCCCGAAGGTCGTGGTGCCAAAACCCCCCAGTGGAAAAATGGCGAAAAAATGGGTGGGCTATAGCCTTGGTGGGGGGCGCGGGCGAAGTTCGTCCGCCGGACTCGGAATGGGGCGAAACTTTGCGAGGGACCTCGGGGTGCCAAAAATAAGCCGCGGACAAAGCCGCGCCCAAAAATAAGCTCTCGAAGGTCGTGGTGCCAAAACCCCCCAGCGGAAAAATAGCCAAAAAACGGGTGGGCTATAACCTTGGTGGGGGGCGCGGGCAAAGTTCATCCACCGGACTTGGAATGGGACGAGACTTTGCGAGGGGCCTCGGGGTGCCAAAAATAAGCCACGTACAAAGTCCCGCCCAAAAATAAGCGACCGAAGGTCATGGTGCCAAAACCCCCGATCGGAAAAAAAGCCAAAAAATGGGTGGGCTATAACCTTGGTGGGGGGCACGGGCGAAGTTCCTCTGCCGAACTCGGAATGGGGCTAGACTTTGCAAGGGGATCGGGGTACCAAAAATAAGCCGCGGGCAAAGCCGCGCCCCAAAATAAGCGTCCGACGGTCGTCGTACCAAAACCCGCCAGCGGAAAAATAGCCAAAAAACGGGTGGGCTATAGCCTTGGAGGGGGGCGCGGGCGAAGTTCGTCCGCCGGACTCGGAATGTGGCGAGATTTTGCAAGGGGCCTCGGGGTGCCAAAAATAAGCCGCGGGAAAAGCCGCGCCCAAAAATAAGCCCCCGGAGGTCGTGGTGCAAAAACCTCCCAGCGGAAAAATGGCCAAAAAACGGGTGGGCTATAGCCTTGGTGGGGGGCGCGGGCGAAGTTTGTCCGCCGTACTCGGAATGGGGCGAGATTTTGTGAGGGGCTTCGGGGTACCAAAACTAAGCCGCGGGCAAAGCCGCGCCCAAAAATAAGCGCCCGAAGGTCGTGGTGCCAAAACCCCCCAGCGGAAAAATAGCCAAAAAACGGGTGGGCTATAGCCTTGATGCGGGGCGCTGGCGAAGTTCGTCCGCCGGACTCGGAATGGGGCGAGACTTTGCGAGGGGCCTCGGGGTACCAAAAATAAGCCGCAGACAAAGCCGCGCCCAAAAATAAGCACCCGAAGGTCGTGGTGCCAAAACCCCCCAGCGGAAAAATGGCGAAAAAACGGGTGGGCTATAGCCTTGGTGGGGGGCGCGGGCGAAGTTCGTCCGCCGGACTCGGAATGGGGCGAGACTTTGCGAGGGACCTCGGGGTGCCAAAAATAAGCCGCGGACAAAGCCGCGCCCAAAAATAAGCTCTCAAAGGT
This sequence comes from Citrus sp. QX-2021, assembly GCA_030444885.1. Lineage (NCBI taxonomy): Eukaryota > Viridiplantae > Streptophyta > Magnoliopsida > Sapindales > Rutaceae > Citrus > Citrus sp. QX-2021. The sequence continues at coordinate 88,177 of JAUJEF010000030.1, read as the reverse complement.
CGTGGTGCCAAAACCCCCCAGCGGAAAAATAGCCAAAAATCGGGTGGGCTATAGCCTTGGTGGGGGGCGCGGGCAAAGTTCATCCACCGGACTCGGAATGGGACGAGACTCTGCGAGGGGCCTCGGGGTGCCAAAAATAAGCCACGTACAAAGTCCCGCCCAAAAATAAGCGCCCGAATGTGGTGGTGCCAAAACCCCCGATCGGAAAAATGGCCAAAAAATGGGTGGGCTATAACCTTGGTGGGGGGCACGGGCGAAGTTCCTCTGCCGAACTCGGAATGGGGCTAAACTTTGCGAGGGGCCTCGGGGTACCAAAAATAAGCCGCAGGCAAAGCCGTGCCCCAAAATAAGTGTCCGACGGTCGTCGTACCAAAACCCGCCAGCGGAAAAATAGCCAAAAAACGGGTGGGCTATAGCCTTGGTGGGGGGCGCCGCGAAGTTTGTCCGCCGGACTCGGAATGGGGCGAGACTTTGCGAGGGGCCTCGGGGTGCCAATAATAAGCCGTTGGAAAAGCCGCGCCCAAAAATAAGCGCCCGAAGGTCGTGGTGCCAAAACCCCCCATCGGAAAAAAGGCCAAAAAACGGGTGGGCTATAGCCTTGGTGGGGGGCGCGGGCGAAGTTCGTCTGCCGGACTCGGAATGGGACGAGACTTTGCGAGGGGCCTCGTGATGCAGAAAATAAGCCGCGAGCAAAGCCGCGCCCAAAAATAAGCGCCCGAAGGTCGTGGTGCCAAAACCCCCCAGCGGAAAAATAGCCAAAAAACGGGTGGGCTATAACCTTGGTGGGGGGCGCGGGCAAAGTTCCTCCACCGGACTTGGAATGGGACGAGACTTTGCGAGGGGCCTCGGGGTGCCAAAAATAAGCCACGTACAAAGTCCCGCCCAAAAATAAGCGCCCGAGGGTCGTGGTGCCAAAACCCCCGATCGGAAAAATGGCCAAAAAATGGGTGGGCTATAACCTTGGTGGGGGGCGCGGCGAAGTTTGTCCGCCGGACTCGGAATGGGGCGAGACTTTGCGAGGGGCCTCGGGTTGCCAATAATAAGCCGTGGGCAAAGCCGCGCCCAAAAATAAGTGCCCGAAGGTCGTGGTGCCAAAACCCCCCATTGGAAAAAAGGCCAAAAAACGGGTGGGCTATAACCTTGGTGGGGGGCACGGGCGAAGTTCTTCTGCCGAACTCGGAATGGGGCTAGACTTTGCAAGGGGCCTCGGGGTGCCAAAAATAAGCCGCGGGAAAAGCCGCGCCCAAAAATAAGCCCCCGAAGGTCGTGGTGCAAAAACCTCCCAACGGAAAAATGGCCAAAAAACGGGTGGGCTATAGCCTTGGTGGGGGGCACGGGCGAAGTTTGTCCGCCCTTTCGGAATGGGGCGAGACTTTGTGAGGGGCTTGAGGGTACCAAAAATAAGCCGCGGGCAAAGCCGCGCCAAAATAATCGCCCGAAGGTCGTGGTGCCAAAACCCCAGCGGAAAAATAGCCAAAAAAGCGGGTGGGCTATAGCCTTGATGGGGCGCGGGCGAAGTTCGTCCGCCGGACTCGGAATGGGGGGGGGACTTTGCGAGGGGCCTCGGGGTGCCAAAAATAAGCCGTAGGAAAACTCCCGCCCAAAAATAAGCGCCCGAAGGTCGTGGTGCCAAAACCCCCCAGTGGAAAAATGGCGAAAAAACGGGTGGGCTATAGCCTTGGTGGGGGGCGCGGGCGAAGTTCGTCCGCCGGACTCAGAATGGGGCGAGACTTTCTGAGGGCCCTCGTGGTGCCAAAAATAAGCGCCCGAAGGTCGTGGTGCCAAGACCCCCCATCGGAAAAATGGCCAAAAAACGGGTGGGCTATAGCCTTGGTGAGGGGCGCGGGCGAAGTTCGTCCGCCGGACTCGGAATGGGGCGAGACTTTGCGAGGGGCCTCGGGGTGCCAAAAATAAGTGCCTGAAGGTCGTGGTACCAAGACCCCCCATCAGAAAAATGGCCAAAAAATGGGTGGGCTATAGCCTTGGTGGGGGGCGCGGGCGAAGTTCGTCCGCCGCACTCGGAATGGGGCGAGACTTTGTGAGGGGCTTCGGGGTACCAAAAATAAGCCGCGGGCAAAGCCCCGCCCAAAAATAAGCGCCCGAAGGTCGTGGTGCCAAAACCCCCCAGCGGAAAAATGGCCAAAAAACGGGTGGGCTATAGCCTTGGTGCGGGGCGCGGGCGAAGTTCGTCCGCCGGACTCGGAATGGGGCGAGACTTTGCGAGGGTTCTCGGGGTGCCAAAAATAAGCCGCAGGAAAAGTACCGCCCGAAAATAAGCGCCCGAAGGTCGTGGTGCCAAAACCCCCCAGTGGAAAAATGGCGAAAAAACGGGTGGGCTATAGCCTTGGTGGGGGGCGCGGGCGAAGTTCGTTCGCCGGACTCGGAATGGGGCGAGACGTTACGAGGGACCTCTTGGTGCCAAAAATAAGCCGCGGGCAAAGCCGCGCCCAAAATTAAGTCCCTGAAGGTCGTGGTGCCAAAACCCCCCAGCGAAAAATGGCCAAAAAACGGGTGGGCTATAGCCTTGGTGGGGGGCGCTGACGAAGTTCGTCCGCCGGACTCGGTATGGGGCGAGAATTTGCGAGGGCCGTCGGGGTACCAAAAATATGCCGCGGGCAAAGGCCGCGAACAAAAATAAGCACCCGAAGGTCGTGGTCCCAAAACCCACCAGCGGAAAAATGGCCAAAAAAAGGGTGAGCTATAGCCTTGGTGGGGGGCGCGGGCGAAGTTCGTCCGCCGGACTCGGAATGGGGCGAGACTTTGCGAGGGGCCTCGGGGTGCCAATAATAAGCCGCGGGTAAAGCCGCGCGCAAAAATAAGCGCCCGAGGGTCGTGGTGCCAAAACCCCCCAGCGGAAAAATTGCCAAAAAACGGGTGGGCTATAGCCTAGGTGCGGGGCGCGGGCGAAGTTCGTCCTCCGGACTCGGAATGGGGCGAGACTTTGCGAGGGGCCTCGGGGTGCCAAAAATAAGCCGCGGGCAAAGCCAAGCCCAAAAATAAACCCCCGAAGGTCGTGGTACCAAAACCCCCCAGCGGAAAAATAGCCAAAAAACGAGTGGGCTATAGCCTTGGTGGGGGGCGCGGGCGAAGTTCGTTCGCCGGACTCGGAATGGGGCCACACTTTGCGAGGGGCCTCGGGGTACCAAATATAAGGCACAGGCAAAGCCGCACCCGAAGGTCGTGGTGCCAAAACCCCCCAGCAGAAAAATGGCCAAAAAACGGGTGGGCAATAGCCTTGGTGCGGGGCGAGCGAGTTCGTCCGCCGGACTCGGAATAGGGCGAGACTTTGCGAGGGGCCTCGGGGTGCCAAAAGTAAGCCGCGGTCAAAGCCGCGCCCAAAAATAAGCCCCCGAAGGTCGTGGTGCCAAAACCCCCCAGCGGAAAAATGGCCAAAAAACGGGTGGGCTATAGCCTTGGTGCGGGCGTCAAGCGAGTTCGTCCGCCGGACTCGGAATGGTGCGAGACTTTGTGAGGGGCCTCGGGGTGCCAAAAATAAGCCGCAGACAAAGCCGCGCCCAAAAATAAGCACCCGAAGGTCGTGGTGCCAAAACCCCCCAGCGGAAAATTGGCCAAAAAACGGGTGGGCTATAGCCTTGGTGCGGGGCGCGGGCGAAGTTCGTCCTCCGGACTCGGAATGGGGCGAGACTTTGCGAGGGGCCTCGGGGTGCCAAAAATAAGCCGCGGGGAAAGCCAAGCCCAAAAATAAACCCCCGAAGGTCGTGGTACCAAAACCCCCCAGCGGAAAAATAGCCAAAAAACGAGTGGGCTATAGCCTTGGTGGGGGGCGCGGGCGAAGTTCGTTCGCCGGACTCGGAATGGGGCCACACTTTGCGAGGGGCCTCGGGGTGCCAAAAATAAGGCACAGGCAAAGCCATACCCGAAGGTCGTGGTGACAAAACCCCCCAGCGGAAAAATGGCCAAAAAACGGGTGGGCTATAGCCTTGGTGCGGGGCGCGGGCGAAGTTCGTCCGCCGGACTCGGAATGGGACGAGACTTTGCGAGGGGCCTCGGGGTGCCAAAAATAAGCCGCGGGGAAAGCCTAGCCCAAAAATAAACCCCCGAAGGTCGTGGTACCAAAACCCCCCAGCGGAAAAATAGCCAAAAAACGAGTGGGCTATAGCCTTGGTGGGGGGCGCGGGCGAAGTTCGTTCGCCGGACTCGGAATGGGGCCACACTTTGCGAGGGGCCTCGGGGTGCCAAAAATAAGGCACAGGCAAAGCCGTACCCGAAGGTCGTGGTGACAAAACCCCCCAGCGGAAAAATGGCCAAAAAACGGGTGGGCTATAGCCTTGGTGCGGGGCGCGGGCGAAGTTCGTCCGCCGGGCTCGGAATGGGACGAGACTTTGCGAGGGGCCTCGGGGTGCCAAAAATAAGCCGCAGACAAAGCCGTGCCCAAAAATAAGCACCCGAAGGTCGTGGTGCCAAAACCCCCCAGCGGAAAAATGGCGAAAAAACGGGTGGGCTATAGCCTTGGTGGGGGGCGCGGGCGAAGTTCGTCCGCCGGACTCGGAATGGGGCGAGACTTTGCGAGGGACCTCGGGGTGCCAAAAATAAGCCGCGGACAAAGCCGCGCCCAAAAATAAGCTCTCGAAGGTCGTGGTGCCAAAACCCCCCAGCGGAAAAATAGCCAAAAATCGGGTGGGCTATAGCCTTGGTGGGGGGCGCGGGCAAAGTTCATCCACCGGACTCGGAATGGGACAAGACTCTGCGAGGGGCCTCGGGGTGCCAAAAATAAGCCACGTACAAAGTCCCGCCCAAAAATAAGCGCCCGAAGGTCGTGGTACCAAAACCCCCGATCGGAAAAATGGCCAAAAAATGGGTGGGCTATAACCTTGGTGGGGGGCACGGGCGAAGTTCCTCTGCCGAACTCGGAATGGGGCTAGACTTTTCGAGGGGCCTCGGGGTACCAAAAATAAGCCGCGGGCAAAGCCGCGCCCCAAAATAAGCGTCCGACGGTCGTCGTACCAAAACCCGCCAGCGGAAAAATAGCCAAAAAACGGGTGGGCTATAGCCTTGGGGGGGGGCGCGGCGAAGTTTGTCCGCCGGACTCGGAATGGGGCGAGACTTTGCGAGGGGCCTCCGTGTGCCAAAAATAGGCCACGGGCACAGCCGCGCCCAAAAATAACCCCCCAAGGCCGGGCGCCAAGTTCGTCCAGCGGAAAAAGGCCACAAAAACGGGTGGGCTATAGCCTTCGGTGGTGGGGCTGGCCAACTTCGTCTGCCGGACTCGGAATGGCGCGAGACTTTCGGAGGGGCCTCCCTATGCCAAAAATAGGCCACAGGCAGGGCCGCGCCCAAAAGTAACCGTCCGAATTCCGGGGCGCCAGGTTCGTCCAGCGGAAAAAGGCCACAAAAACGGGTGGGCTATAGCCTTGGGGGGTGGGGCTGGCCAACTTCGTCTGCCGGACTCGGAATGGCGCGAGACTTTACGAGGGGCCTCCGTGTGCCAAAAATAGGCCGCGGACACAGCCGCGCCCAAAAATAACCCCCCCAGGCCGGGCGCCAAGTTCGTCCAGCGGAAAAAGGCCACAAAAACGGGTGGGCTATAGCCTTGGGGGGCGGGGCTGGCCAACTTCGTCTGCCGGACTCGGAATGGCGCGAGACTTCTGAGGGGCCTCCGTGTGCCAAAAATAGGCCACAGGCACAGCCGCCCAAAAATAACCCCCAAGGCAGGGCGCCAAGTTCGTCCAAATGGAAAAAGGCCACAAAAATGGGTGGGCTATAGCCTTGGTGGTGGGGCTGGCCAACCGTCTGCCGGACTCGGAATGGCGCGAGACTTTCGGAGGGGCCTCCCTATGCCAAAAATAGGCCACAGGCACGGCCGCGCCCAAAAGTAACCGTCCGAATTCCGGGGCGCCAGGTTCGTCCAGCGGAAAAAGGCCACAAAAACGGGTGGGCTATAGCCTTGGGGGGTGGGGCTGGCCAACTTCGTCTGCCGGACTCGGAATGGCGCGAGACTTTACGAGGGGCCTCCGTGTGCCAAAAATAGGCCGCGGACACAGCCGCGCCCAAAAATAACCCCCCCAGGCCGGGCGCCAAGTTCGTCCAGCGGAAAAAGGCCACAAAAACGGGTGGGCTATAGCCTTGGGGGGCGGGGCTGGCCAACTTCGTCTGCCGGACTCGGAATGGCGCGAGACTTTACGAGGGGCCTCCGTGTGCCAAAAATAGGCCACGGGCACAGCCGCGCCCAAAAATAACCCCCCAAGGCAGGGCGCCAAGTTCGTCCAGCGGAAAAAGGCCACAAAAATGGGTGGGCTATAGCCTTCGGTGGTGGGGCTGGCCAACTTCGTCTCAACTCGGAATGGCGCGAGACTTTCGGAGGGGCCTCCTATGCCAAAAATAGGCCACAGGCACGGCCGCGCCAAAAGTAACCGTCCGAATTCCGGGCGCCAGGTTCGTCAAATGGAAAAAGGCCACAAAAACGGGTGGGCTATAGCCTTGGGGGTGGGGCTGGCCAACTTCTCGCCTGCCGGACTCGGAATGGCGCGAGACTTTACGAGGGCCTCCGTGTGCGAAAATAGGCCGCGGGCACAGCCGCGCCAAAAATAACCCCCAAGGCCGGGCGCCAAGTTCGTCCAGCGGAAAAAGGCCACAAAACGGGTGGGCTATAGCCTTGGGGCGGGGCGGCCAACTCGTCTCGCTGCCGGACTCGGAATGGCGCGAGACTTTACGAGGGGCCTCCGTGTGCCAAAAATAGGCCACGGGCACAGCCGCGCCCAAAAATAACCCCCCAAGGCCGGGCGCCAAGTTCGTCCAGCGGAAAAAGGCCACAAAAACGGGTGGGCTATAGCCTTGGGTGGTGGGGCTGGCCAACTTCGTCTGCCGGACTCGGAATGGCGCGAGACTTTCGGAGGGGCCTCCCTATGCCAAAAATAGGCCACAGGCACGGCCGCGCCCAAAAGTAACCGTCCGAATTCCGGGGCGCCAGGTTCGTCCAGCGGAAAAAGGCCACAAAAACGGGTGGGCTATAGCCTTGGGGGGTGGGGCTGGCCAACTTCGTCTGCCGGACTCGGAATGGCGCGAGACTTTACGAGGGGCCTCCGTGTGCCGAAAATAGGCCGCGGGCACAGCCGCGCCCAAAAATAACCCCCCAAGGCCGGGCGCCAAGTTCGTCCAGCGGAAAAAGGCCACAAAAACGGGTGGGCTATAGCCTTGGGGGGTGGGGCTGGCCAACTTCATCCGCCGGACTCGGAATGGCGCGAGACTTTGCGAGGGGCCTCCGTGTACTAAAAATAGGCCATGGGCACAACCGTACCCAAAAATAACTACCCGAAGGCCGGAGCGCCAAGTTCGTCCAGCTGAAAAAGTCCACAAAAACGGGTGGGCTATAGCCTTGGGGGGTGGGGCTGGCCAACTTCGTCTGCCGGACTCGGAATGGCGCGAGACTTTCCGAGGGGCCTCCGTGTGCCAAAAATAGGCCGCGGACACAGCCGCGCCCAAAAATAACCCCCCAAGGCCGGGCGCCAAGTTCGTCCAGCGGAAAAAGGCCACAAAAACGGGTGGGCTATAGCCTTGGGGGGTGGGGCTGGCCAACTTCATCCGCCGGACTCGGAATGGCGCGAGACTTTGCGAGGGGCCTCCGTGTGCCAAAAATAGGCCACGGGCAAAGCCGAGCCCAAAAATAACGGCCCGAAGGCCATGGCACCAACTTCGTCCAGCGGAAAAAGGCCACAAAAACGGGTGGGCTATAGCCTTGGGGGGTGGGGCTGGCCAACTTCGTCCGCCGGACATGGAATGGTGTGAGACTTTGCGAGGGGCCTCCGTGTGCCAAAAATAGGCCGCGCCCACAGCCGCGCCGAAAAATAACCGCTCGAAGGCCGGGGCGCCAAGTTCGTCCAGCGGAAAGAGCCACAAAAACGGGTGGGCTATAGCCTTGGGGGGATCGGAAGGCCGACTTCGACCGCCGGACTCGGAATGGTGTGAGACTTTACGAGGGCCTCCGTGTGCCAAAAATAGGCCAGCGGGATCAGCAGCGCCCAAAATAACCACCCGAAGACCGGGCGCCAAGTTCGTCCAAATGGAAAAAGGCCACAAAAACGGGTGGGCTATAGCCTTGGGGGTGGGCACTCGCCTAACTCGTCCCGCCGTACTCGGAATGGCACGAGACTTTGCGAGGGGCCTCCGGGGGCAAAAAATATGCCCCGGGCACAGCCAAGGCCAAAAATAACCACCCGTAGGCCGGGGCGCCAAGTTCGTCCAGCGGAAAAAGGCCACAAAAACGGGTGGGCTATAGCCTTGGGGGGTGGGGCTGGCCAACTTTGTCCGCCGGACTGGGAATGGCGCGAGACTTCGCGAGGGTCCTCCGTGTGCCAAAATTAGGCCGCGGACACAGCCGCACCAAAAAATAACCTCCCAAAGGCCGGGGCGCCAAGTTAGTTGATGCGTAAATTAGCAAGTGTACTAGTCGGCACAAGTAATATAATGAAGAGTAGAGTATCGTCCCACAGAGATTGTATATCCGATTAGTTACCGAAATTATTCTAACCCTAATTTATTTAAACAATCGAATAAGCGAATTTAGATTAAAATTAAATAAAATAAAATAATTAAAAATTAAACAAAGACGCAGACAGTAATAGAAAATACCAAGAGATTAAAACACTAGGACATCCGATTTCACCATAACTAATCCAATTTAATCCTCCATCTATGCTATTAAAGTTTATTACCCATGTTGACAGTGAATTTCCCTAATTTATTTAATATCCTCTCTCGAGTAATATAAAAAATATCTCCACATATCAACCCACTATATCTCTATGTGAATTTAAATATGCAAAGATTCATTAAGTTCTATGGAAATTCTTAGATAAAACTGCACGAATCACGTTGGCACATCTCTGTTTTTCGTTCAATTCATGGCATTCATTACACAGAGCAAAAATACATAAATCTCCTCTCGGTCTCATTATGTATCCTCAAATCATTCAAATGTTGGCCAGATATTTAAAAGCATTAAGGACAATAATGAACACTCAATCATGGAATAATTAATTAAAAATAACATAGATTTATGGAATTAAATCTTCATAGTTAGGCTACATCGTAGCCCTAGTAAAATAAATTAGTTCATGGGAATATAAAGAGAATTCATTAATTTAATTAGAAACATTCAAGCAAGATAATAGAGAAGAGGAAAAGAAAAACTTAAGAATTAATGCGTCTTCCTCCTGCTCCAAATTATTCTTCTTGCTCCCTAGTTTGCTCAAAACTTGCATTCTTTGCTCTTCTCTTTATTTTCTCTTGGCTGCCTTTCTCTTGTGCGGCTGCCTTTCTATATCCTTTCCTTCCGCTTGGCTTTGCCCTTTTATAATATTGTGGCTTCTTCCAAATCCTTAAATGAAAAGGATTTCCAAACAAAACAAATCCAGCCCACCTTTCAAGCCCATCCACGTATTTCATTCCTAATCCAATCATAATTAAAAGCAAAAGCCTCTCCACGTGTTGCATGCCATATTCTCTTTGTAAATGAATTCTTCAATGCTTCCTCCACGTGCTGCATGCATGCTTAATGATTAATTAAATTAAATCCTTTGTGATTTGTTCCAATTAATTCTCTTTAATCCCATATTGTACCTAAAATAATAAAATTTAAAATAAAATTAACATAATAAAACATAAAATTAAGTTATGAAAGCATTAAAATAATAGATAAATTATGAGCACATCAAATACCCCTAAACTTAACATTTTGCTAGTCCTCGAGCAAAAACTAAAATAAAAACTATGAAAAGAAAATTCTAACTAAACCACTTTCGCAGGTGATCGCGATTGCATTTAGCACATGCAACAAGCCTTTAAACCCCTAGGCGGCCCTAGTGGACGAGTTATAGTCTCGTGAGGGTTTCCAGCGATGATACCCACAAACATCATAAAAAATGCCTCAAAGATTGCATAAAGTATATAGCTCAAAGAAAATTAAAAATATTAGCAAAGTTCTAACTTTAATTCAATGGTCAACCTCATCTCATATTGGATTCATGTGTTGTGTGTGAATCAATTCAATCAAAACTCATTTTCAAGATCTTCAACATCAACAGCCCTTGTCTCGAATAATAAACAGAGTAGGTCAAACTAACCTCATCATCCTGATCTTTTTTTTTTTTTTTTCACAGGCATAGATTAGCATTTTCTTTTGATTTTTCTTAAAGCACATGCTTTTTTTTTTCTTTTCATTTCTTTGTCCATAGTCAGGAGCTTTCACTCTACCCCTTAAGGTAGCCTTCTTCTCATGGTAGATTATCCTCTACATACTGGTGGTACATAGGCCCAAATTACTCAATGATAGCTTCACTCTTAAGGGTTATAGGTAGCTATTTCTGACTATGGTGCCTGGGTAAACTTAAGTAATGTAGAATCGAGGCAAACAGTCATTTACTCAATCTAAAATTCTCAACTTAGGCTGTATCAATCTCAAATCTCAAGTCAAAATTCTAAAAGAATCGATATAAGTGCGCAAGATATTTAAAGAATCTCAATCAAGGCGAAACTAACACAAGAATCAAGTATAAACTAAGATAATATTCATCCCTTTCTAAGAACCATATTCATTTTCAATCATAAACTCATCATAGGCATTAAATTCTTTTTTGAAAAAAAAAATAAAATAAAATGAAAAGCAAATATTCCCACCCCCAAACTTAAAATAAACATTGTCCTCAATGTAACGAAAAAGAAAAGGAAAAGAGAAACTTCCCCGGTTTTGCACTTGAAGATGGAAAGTTGTAGTTGAGTCGTTGAAAGGCATGTGGAAAGTTAATGTTCATCGACCCCCAAACTTGTGCAAAATCCTAAAACAAAACAAAATAAGTAAAAGAAAAGAAAAATAAGGAAAGATAAAAATGACAATAATAAAGTTTAGAAAGCTTGGGTTGCCTCCCAAGAAGCGCTTAATTTATAGTCATTAGCCTGACTGTCTTTGAGGAGATGGTTCAAGGAGGCTCGTGGATGGAAGGAGATGATCTGGATGGACCTTGCCCAAGTTTCTTGCAATTAGGTCTCTTCCCACGAAAATGAGGTGATGCACCTTCATTAATAGACTGCTTATGTATTATATAAATGTCAGGAGGGTCAGATAGATGCTCATCCTTAAATGGTTTGGCCATTTTTATATCCATGGTGTCTTCTTGAAAACAATCTTTGAGTTCAGTTGGATACTTAATAGGTGTGTACACATTGAAAATGACTTGCTCATTTTGAACTCTTAAAATCAATTTCCCTTCTTGAACATCAATCAAAGCTCTTCCTGTAGCTAAGAATGGTCGGCCTAGAATAAGAGGTAACTCTATATCTTCAGCCATATCCAAGACAATAAAATCTGCAGGGAATATAAACTTGTCAACTTTCACAAGCACATCCTCAATTATGCCTCTTGGGTACTTTATAGATCTATCTGCCAATTGTAAGGTAACAGTTGTTGCCTTAGGTTTACCCAAACCTAATTTCTTGAAAACAGAAAAAGGCATCAAATTAATGCTTGCACCTAAATCACACAAAGCTTTATCAAAATAACAATTTCCAATAGTGCATGGAATATTAAAACTCCCTGGATCTTTCAGCTTTGGTGGCAATTTATTTTGTAAGATGGCGGTGCAGTCCTCAGTCAGCATTACAGTTTCATGCTCCTCAAGTTTCCTCTTGTTGGACAACATTTCTTTTATAAATTTGGCATAAAGCGGCATTTGTTCCAAAGCATCTGCAAAAGGAATGTTAATATGCAATTTCTTAAACACATCAAGAAATTTTAAAAATTGCTTATCTATGTTATTTTTTCGAAGACGCTGAGGAAAAGGGATTGGAGGAACATAGGCCTTGACTGGTGATGCTAGTTTAGGTTGTGGTATTTCTGAACTTGCTGCGTTTGAAACCTTAGTGGTGTCTTCAGTTTGTTCTTCATCAACTTTCTTTACTTCTTTTCGCGGCTCATCAAGTTGTTTACCACTCCGAAGTATAATTGCATTAACTTGCTCCTTTGGATTTGTCTCGGTGTTGCTTGGTAGAGAGCCATGTTGTCTACTGGATAGCAAGTTTGCAATCTGACCCACTTGTACCTCGAGGTTCCGAATTGATGCAGCTTGATTTTGAAAAGTTGTCTCTGTTTTAGTCATGAATTGAGACATGTTTGTTGTAAGCTGGGTAAGAGCATCTTCTAAATTTGACTTCTTCTCTTGTGATTGGAACCCTGGAGGTGGCTTCAATGTATTTTGAGTGTTGTTCCATGACAAATTCGGGTGGTTTCTCCAGCCAGGATTGTAGGTATTAGAATATGGGTTATTTTGTTGCCTCTGGAAGTTTGACACATAATGAGCTTGTTCAGCAGATGACGACGCAAAAGGACTTCCAACTTGGCAGTTGACACTGGTATGGTTCCCTCCACATAATTCACACACTTGAGTTTGAATAGCACTGACATTTAGGTGCTCCAGCTTATTAGATAAAGCAGTCATCTGTGCAGATAAAGCAGTGACAACATCAACATTATGGGTTCCTACAGTTTTCCTTGGCATTGATCGCTCTGAAGTCCACTGGTAATTGTTGGATGCCATTTCCTCCAATAGTTCATAAGCTGCTTCTGGTGTTTTTCCCATTAACGTTCCTCCTGCTGCAGCATCAATCATTGTTCTAGTATTGGATCCCAAACCATTGTAAAATGTCTGCACCTGAAGCCAAACTGGTAGACCATGATGTGGGCATTTTCTTAGTAAGTCTTTGTATCTCTCCCATGCTTCATATAATGATTCCATCTCGAACTGAGCAAAGGTTGTGATGTCATTCCTCAATTTGGCTGTTTTTGCTGGAGGAAAGTACTTTGCTAAAAACTTCTGTGCTAAACCATCCCAAGTAGTGATTGTTCCAGCAGGGAGTGAGTTCAACCACTCTTTTGCTTTATCTCTCAGTGAGAACGGAAAAAGCCTTAGCCTGATAGCATTGTCTGAAACACCATTTTGCTTAAATGTGTCACAAATTTCTAAGAAATTTGCAATATGAGCATTTGGATCATCATTTGGCATCCCAGCAAACTGTACTGACGTCTGAATCATCTGGATTATGGCTGGCTTAATTTCAAAATTATTGGCTTGAACGGCAGGACGTGCAATGCTTGAGCGAGTGCCATTAACTGTAGGCACAGCATAATCTCTTAAGGGTCTCGCATCCTCATTTCCATGTAATGCTTCGTCAGCCATGATTAGTTGTTGCTCTTGTAAAGCTTCTCTCCTTTCTTTATTAAGCCTTCTACATGTACGTTCAATCTCTAGATCAAAAGGCAATAAATCAAAACTTCTTGAACGTCTCATAAAATTAAACAAGAAAAAAAATAAAAATAAATAAAAATAAAACAATAAAAATAAAAATTCAAATTAAACTAAGGTTAGTTGATATCGATACTAATCCAAACAATCCCCGGCAACGGCGCCAAAAACTTGATGCGTAAATTAGCAAGTGTACTAGTCGGCACAAGTAATATAATGAAGAGTAGAGTATCGTCCCACAGAGATTGTATATCCGATTAGTTACCGAAATTATTCTAACCCTAATTTATTTAAACAATCGAATAAGCGAATTTAGATTAAAATTAAATAAAATAAAATAATTAAAAATTAAACAAAGACGCAGACAGTAATAGAAAATACCAAGAGATTAAAACACTAGGACATCCGATTTCACCATAACTAATCCAATTTAATCCTCCATCTATGCTATTAAAGTTTATTACCCATGTTGACAGTGAATTTCCCTAATTTATTTAATATCCTCTCTCGAGTAATATAAAAAATATCTCCACATATCAACCCACTATATCTCTATGTGAATTTAAATATGCAAAGATTCATTAAGTTCTATGGAAATTCTTAGATAAAACTGCACGAATCACGTTGGCACATCTCTGTTTTTCGTTCAATTCATGGCATTCATTACACAGAGCAAAAATACATAAATCTCCTCTCGGTCTCATTATGTATCCTCAAATCATTCAAATGTTGGCCAGATATTTAAAAGCATTAAGGACAATAATGAACACTCAATCATGGAATAATTAATTAAAAATAACATAGATTTATGGAATTAAATCTTCATAGTTAGGCTACATCGTAGCCCTAGTAAAATAAATTAGTTCATGGGAATATAAAGAGAATTCATTAATTTAATTAGAAACATTCAAGCAAGATAATAGAGAAGAGGAAAAGAAAAACTTAAGAATTAATGCGTCTTCCTCCTGCTCCAAATTATTCTTCTTGCTGCTCCCGCTTTTGCTCAAAACTTGCGGGCCTGCTGCTCTTCTCTTTATTTTCTCTTGGCTGCCTTTCTCTTGTGCGGCTGCCTTTCTATATCCTTTCCTTCCGCTTGGCTTTGCCCTTTTATAATATTGTGGCTTCTTCCAAATCCTTAAATGAAAAGGATTTCCAAACAAAACAAATCCAGCCCACCTTTCAAGCCCATCCACGTATTTCATTCCTAATCCAATCATAATTAAAAGCAAAAGCCTCTCCACGTGTTGCATGCCATATTCTCTTTGTAAATGAATTCTTCAATGCTTCCTCCACGTGCTGCATGCATGCTTAATGATTAATTAAATTAAATCCTTTGTGATTTGTTCCAATTAATTCTCTTTAATCCCATATTGTACCTAAAATAATAAAATTTAAAATAAAATTAACATAATAAAACATAAAATTAAGTTATGAAAGCATTAAAATAATAGATAAATTATGAGCACATCAAATACCCCTAAACTTAACATTTTGCTAGTCCTCGAGCAAAAACTAAAATAAAAACTATGAAAAGAAAATTCTAACTAAACCACTTTCGCAGGTGATCGCGATTGCATTTAGCACATGCAACAAGCCTTTAAACCCCTAGGCGGCCCTAGTGGACGAGTTATAGTCTCGTGAGGGTTTCCAGCGATGATACCCACAAACATCATAAAAAAAATGCCTCAAAGATTGCATAAAGTATATAGCTCAAAGAAAATTAAAAATATTAGCAAAGTTCTAACTTTAATTCAATGGTCAACCTCATCTCATATTGGATTCATGTGTTGTGTGTGAATCAATTCAATCAAAACTCATTTTCAAGATCTTCAACATCAACAGCCCTTGTCTCGAATAATAAACAGAGTAGGTCAAACTAACCTCATCATCCTGATCTTTTTTTTTTTTTTTTCACAGGCATAGATTAGCATTTTCTTTTGATTTTTCTTAAAGCACATGCTTTTTTTTTTCTTTTCATTTCTTTGTCCATAGTCAGGAGCTTTCACTCTACCCCTTAAGGTAGCCTTCTTCTCATGGTAGATTATCCTCTACATACTGGTGGTACATAGGCCCAAATTACTCAATGATAGCTTCACTCTTAAGGGTTATAGGTAGCTATTTCTGACTATGGTGCCTGGGTAAACTTAAGTAATGTAGAATCGAGGCAAACAGTCATTTACTCAATCTAAAATTCTCAACTTAGGCTGTATCAATCTCAAATCTCAAGTCAAAATTCTAAAAGAATCGATATAAGTGCGCAAGATATTTAAAGAATCTCAATCAAGGCGAAACTAACACAAGAATCAAGTATAAACTAAGATAATATTCATCCCTTTCTAAGAACCATATTCATTTTCAATCATAAACTCATCATAGGCATTAAATTCTTTTTTGAAAAAAAAAATAAAATAAAATGAAAAGCAAATATTCCCACCCCCAAACTTAAAATAAACATTGTCCTCAATGTAACGAAAAAGAAAAGGAAAAGAGAAACTTCCCCGGTTTTGCACTTGAAGATGGAAAGTTGTAGTTGAGTCGTTGAAAGGCATGTGGAAAGTTAATGTTCATCGACCCCCAAACTTGTGCAAAATCCTAAAACAAAACAAAATAAGTAAAAGAAAAGAAAAATAAGGAAAGATAAAAATGACAATAATAAAGTTTAGAAAGCTTGGGTTGCCTCCCAAGAAGCGCTTAATTTATAGTCATTAGCCTGACTGTCTTTGAGGAGATGGTTCAAGGAGGCTCGTGGATGGAAGGAGATGATCTGGATGGACCTTGCCCAAGTTTCTTGCAATTAGGTCTCTTCCCACGAAAATGAGGTGATGCACCTTCATTAATAGACTGCTTATGTATTATATAAATGTCAGGAGGGTCAGATAGATGCTCATCCTTAAATGGTTTGGCCATTTTTATATCCATGGTGTCTTCTTGAAAACAATCTTTGAGTTCAGTTGGATACTTAATAGGTGGCCCACTTCGTCCGCCGGACTCGTAATGGGGCGAGACTTTGCGAGCGGCCTCCGCGTGCCAAAAATAGGCCGCGGGCACAGCCGCGCCTAAAATTAACCCCCCGAAGGTCTACGCGCCCAAACCCCCCAGCGGAAAAATGGCCAAAAAATGGGTGGGCTATAGCCTTGGGGGGAGGGGCTGGCCAACTTGGACCGCCGGATTCGGAATGGGGCGAGACTTTGGGAGCGGCCACCGCGTGCCAAAAATAGGCCGTGGGCACAGCCGCGCCCAAAAATAACCCCCCGAAGCTCGGCGCGCCCAAACCCCCCAGCGGAAAAATGGCCAAAAAACGGGTGGGCTATAGCCTTGGGGGTATGGGCTGGCCAACTTTGTCCGCCGGACTCGGAATGGGGCAAGACTTTGCGAGCGACCTCCGCGTGCTAAAAATAGGCCGCACGCACAGCAGCGCCCAAAAATAACCGCCCGAAGGCCGGGGTGCCAAGTTCGTCCAGCGGAAAAATGGCCAAAAAACGCGTGGGCTATAGCCTTGGGGGGAAGGGCTGGCCAACTTCGTCCGCCGGACTCAGAATGGGACGAGACTTTGCGAGCGGCCTCCGCGTGCAAAAATAGGCCGCGTACACAGCCGCGCCTAAAAATAACCCCAAGGTCGGCGCGCCCAAACCCCCCAAATGGAAAAATGGCCAAAAACGGGTGGTCTATAGCCTTGGGGGGAGGGGCTGGCCGACTTCGTCCGCCGGACTCGGAATGGGGCGAGACGTTGCGAGCGGCCTCCGCGTGCCCCAAAAAGGCCGCGGGCACAGCCGCGCCCAAAAATAACCGCCCGAAGGCTGGGGCGCCAAGCTCGTCCAGCGGAAAAATGACCAAAAAACGCGTGGGCTATAGCCTTGGGGGCAGGGGCTGGCCAACTTCGTCCGCCGGACTCGGAATGGGGCGAGACTTTGCGAATGGCTTCGGCTTGCCAAAAATAGGCCGCGGACACAGCCGTACCAAAAATAACCCCCCGAAGGTCGGCGCGCCCAAACCCCCCAGCGGAAAAATGGCCAAAAAATGGGTGGGCTATAGCCTTGGGGGGAGGGGCTGGCCAACTTTGTCCATCGGACTCGGAATGGGGCAAGACTTTTCGAGCGTCCTCCACGTGCCAAAAATAGGCCGCGCATACAGCAGCGCCCAAAAATAACCGCCCGAAGGCCGGGGCGCCAAGTTCGTCCAGCGGAAAAATGGCCAAAAAACGGGTGGGCTATAGCCTTGGGGGGAGGGGCTGGCCAACTTCGTCCGCCGGAATCGGAATGGGGCGAGATATTGCGAGCAGCCTCCGCATGCCAAAAATAGGCCGCGGGCACAGCCGCGCCCAAAAATAACCGACCGAAGGACGGTGCGCCAAGATCGTCCAGCGGAAAATGGCCACAAAAACGGGTGGGCTATAGCCTTGGGGGGTGGGGTTGGCCAACTTCGTCCGCCGGACTCAGAAAGGCGCGAGACTTTGCGAGGGGTCTCTGTGTACCAAAAATAGGCCGCTGGGGCAGCCGCAACTGAAAATAACCGCCTGAAGGCCGGGGTGCCAAGTGCGTCCGGCTGAAAAAGGTCACAAAAACGGGTGGGCAATACCCTTGGGGGGTGGGGCTGGCCAACTACGTCCGCCGGACTCGGAATAGCGCGAGACTTTGCGAGGAGCCTCCGTGTGCCAAAAATAGGCTGCGGGCACAGCCGCACCCAAAAATAACCGCCCGAAGGCCGGGGCGCCAAGATCGTCCACCGGAAAAAGGCAACAAAAACGGGTGGGCTATAGCCTTGGGGGGTGGGGTTGGCCAACTTCGTCCGCCGGTCTCGGAATGGCGCGAGACTTTGCAGGGGCATCCGTGTGCAAAAAATAGGCCGCGGGCACAGCCGCACCCTGAAATAACTGACTGAAGGCCGAGGCGCCAGGTTCGTCTAGCGGAAAAAGGCCACAAAAACTGGTGGGCTATACCCTTGGGGGGTGGGGCTGGCCAACTTCGTCCGCCGGACTCGGAATGGCACTAGACTTTGCGAGGGGCCTCCGTGTGTCAAAAATAGGCTGCGGGCACAGCCGCACCGAAAAATAACAGCCCTAAGGCCGGGGAGCCAAGTTCGTCCAGCGGAAAAAGGCCACAAAAACGGGTGGGCTATAGCCTTGGGGGGTGCGGTTGGCCTACTTCGTCCGCCGGACTCGGAGTGGTGCGAGACTTTGTGAAGGGCCTCCGTGTGCCAAAAATAGGCCGCAGGCACAGCCGCACCCTGAAATAACTGACTGAAGGCCGAGGCGCCAGGTTCGTCTAGCGGAAAAAGGCCACAAAAACTGGTGGGCTATACCCTTGGGGGGTGGGGCTGGCCAACTTCGTCCGCCGGACTCGGAATGGCACGAGACTTTGCAAGGCACCTCCGTGTGCCAAAAATAGGCCACAGCCACAGCCGCACCCAAAAATAACCACCCGAAGGCCGGGGCGCCAAGTTCGTCCTGCGGAAAAAGGCCACAAAAACGGGTGGGCTATAGCCTTGGGGGGTGGGGCTGGCCAACTTTGTCCGCCGGACTCGGAATGGCGCGAGACTTTACGAGGCACCTCCGTGCACAAAAAATAGGCTGCGGGCACAGTCACACCCAAAAATAACCGCCCGAAGGCCAGGGCGCCAAGTCGTCCAGCGGAAAAAGGCCACAAAAACGGGTGGGCTATAACCTTGGGGGGTGGGGCTGGCCAACTTCGTCCGCCGGACTCGGAATGGCGCGAGACTTTGCGAGGCACCTCCGTGTGCCAAAAAGAGGCCGCGGGCACAGCCGCGCGCAAAAATAACCGCCCGAACGCCGGGGCGCCAAGTTCGTCCAGCGGAAAAAGGCCACAAAAACGGGTGGCCTATAGCCTTGCGGGGTGGGGCTGGCCAACTTCGTCCGCCGGACTCGGAATGGCGCGAGACTTTGCGAGGCACCTCCGTGTGCCAAAAAGAGGCCGCGGGCACAGCCGCGCGCAAAAATAACCGCCCGAACGCCGGGGCGCCAAGTTCGTCCAGCGGAAAAAGGCCACAAAAACGGGTGGGCTATCACCTTGGGGGGAGGGGCTGGCCAACTTCGTCCGCCGGACTCGGAATGGTGCGAGACTTTGCGAGGCACCTCCGTGTGCCAAAAAGAGGCCACGGGCGCAGCCGTGCCCAAAAATAACCGCGCGAAGGCCGGGGCGCCAAGTTCGTCCAGCGGAAAAAGGCCACAAAAACGGGTGGGCTATAGCCTTGCGGGGTGGGGCTGGCCCACTTCGTCCGCCGGACTCGGAATGAGACGAGACTTTGCGAGGCACCTCCGTGGACGAAAAATAGGCCGCGGGTACAGCCGCGCCCAAAAATAACCCCCCGAAGGTCGGCGCGCCCAAACCCCCCAGCGGAAAAATGGCCAAAAAACGGGTGGGCTATAGCCTTGGGGGGAGGGGCTGGCCCACTTCGTCCGCCGGACTCGGAATGGGGCAAGACTTTGCGAACGGCCTCCGCGTGCCAAAAATAGGCCGCGGGCACGGCCACGCCCAAAAATAACTGCCCGAATGCCGGGGCGCCAAGTTCGTCCAGCGGAAAAATTGCCAAAAAACGGGTGGGCTATAGCCTTGGGGGGAGGGGCTGGCCAACTTCGTCCGCCGGACTCGG
The DNA here is from genome assembly GCA_030444885.1 of Citrus sp. QX-2021. NCBI lineage: Eukaryota > Viridiplantae > Streptophyta > Magnoliopsida > Sapindales > Rutaceae > Citrus > Citrus sp. QX-2021. Next base: position 68,321 of record JAUJEF010000030.1, on the reverse strand, counting down.
AATGGTGCGAGACTTTGCGAGGCACCTCCGTGTGCCAAAAAGAGGCCGCGGGCACAGCCCTGCCCAAAAATAACCGCGCGAAGACCGGGGGGCCAAGTTCGTCCAGCGGAAAAAGGACACAAAAATGGGTGGGCTATAGCCTTGTGGGGTGGGGCTGGCCAACTTCGTCCGCCGGACTCGGAATGGTTCGAGACTTTGCGAGGCACCTCCGTGTGCCAAAAAGAGGCCACGGGCACAGCCGTACCCAAAAATAACCGCGCGAAGGCCGGGGCGCCAAGTTCGTCCAGCGGAAAAAGGCCACAAAAACGGGTGGGCTATAGCCTTGGGGGGAGAGGCTGCCCAACTTTGTCCGCCGGACTCGGAATGGGACGAGACTTTGCGAGCGGCCTCCGCGTGCCAAAAATAGGCCGCGGGAATGGCCGCGTCCAAAAATAACTGCCCGAATGCCGGGGCGCCAAGTTCGTCCAGCGGAAAAATTGCCAAAAAACGGTTGGGCTATAGCCTTGGGGGGAGGGGCTGGCCAACTTCGTCCGCCGGACTCGGAATGGGGCGAGACATTGTGAGCGGCCTCTGCGTGCCAAAAATAGGCCGCGGGCACAGCCCCGCCTAAAAATAACCACCCGAAGGCCGGGGCGCCAAGCTCGTCCAGCGGAAAAATGTCCAAAAAACGGGTGGGCTATAACCTTGGGGGGAGGGGTTGGCCGACTTCGTCCGCCGGACTCGGAATGGGGCTAGACTTTGCGAGCGGCCTAATCGTGCCAAAAATAGGCTGCGGGCACGGCCGCGCCCAAAAATAACTGCCCAAAGGCCGGGGCGCCAAGTTCGTCCAGCGGAAAAAGGCCACAAAAACGGGTGGGCTATAGCCTTGGGCGGTGGGGCTGGCCAACTTCGTCCGCCGGACTCGGAATGGCGCGATACTTTGCGAGGGGCCTCCGTGTACCAAAAATAGGCCGCAGGCACAGCCGCGCCCAAAAATAACCGCCCGAAGGCCGGGGCGCCAAGTTCGTCCAGCGGAAAAAGGCCACAAAAACGGGTGGGCTTTAGCCTTGGGGGGTGGGGATGGCCGACTTCGTCCGCCGGACTCGGAATGGCGCGAGACTTTGCGAGGGGCCTCCGTGTGCCAAAAATAGGCCGCGGGCACAGCCGCGCCCAAAAATAACCACCCGAAGGCCGGGGCGCCAAGTTCGTCCAGCGGAAAAAGGCTACAAAAATGGGTGGGCTATAGCCTTGGGGGGTGGGGCTGGCCCACTTCGTCCGCCGGACTCGGAATGGCGCGACACTTTGCGAGGGGCCTCCGTGTGCCAAAAATAGGCCGCGGGCACAGCCGCGCCCAAAAATAACCACCCGAAGGCCGGGGCGCCAAGTTCGTCCAGCGGAAAAGGCCACAAAAACGGGTGGGCTATAGCTTTGGGGGGTTGGGCTGGCCAACATCGTCCGCCGGACTCGGAATGGCGCGAGACTTTGCGAGCGGCTTCTGTGTGCCAAAAATAGGCCGCAGGCACAGCCGCGCCCAAAAATAACCGCCCAAAGGCCGGGGCGCCAAGTTCGTCCAGCGGAAAAAGGCCACAAAAACGGGTGGGCTATAGCCTTGGGGGGTGGGGCTGTTCAACTTCATCCGCCGGACTCGGAATGGCGCGAGACTTTGCGAGGGGCCTCCTTGTGCCAAAAATAGGCCACGGGCACAGCCGCACCCAAAAATAACCGCCCGAAGGCCGGGGCGCCAGGTTCGTCCAGCGGAAAAGGCCACAAAAACGGGTGGGCTATAGCCTTGGGGGGTGGGGATGGCCAACTTCGTCCGCCGGGCTCAGAATGGCGCGAGACTTTGCGAGGGGCCTCCATTCACCAAAAATAGGCTGCGGGCACAGCCATACCCAAAAATAACTGCCCGAAGGCTGGGGCGCCAAGTTCGTCCAGCGGAAAAAGGCCACAAAAACGGGTGGGCTATAGCCTAGAGGGGTGGGGCTGGCCAACTTCGTCCGCCGGACACGGAATGGCACGACACTTTGCGAGGGGCCTCTGTGTGCCAAAAATAGGCCGCGGGCACAGCCGCGCCCAAAAATAACCGCCCGAAGGCCGGTGCGCCAAATTCGTTCAGCGGAAAAAGGCAACAAAAACGGGTGGGCTATAGCCTTGGGGGTGGGGCTGTTCAACTTCGTCCGCCGGACTCGGAATGGCGCGAGACTTTGCGAGGGGCTTCCTTGTGCCAAAAATAGGCCACGAGCACAGCCGCACCCAAAAATAACCGCCCGAAGGCCGTTGCGCCAAGTTCGTCCAGCGGAAAGAGGCCACAAAAACGGGTGGGCTATAGCCTTGGGGGGTGGGGCTGGCCAACTTCGTCCGCCGGACTCGGAATGGCGCGAGACTTTGCGAGGCGCCTCCGTGTGCCAAAAATAGGCCGCGGGCACAGCCGCGCCCAAAAATACCCGCCCGAAGGCCGGGACGCCAAGTTCGTCCAGCGGAAAGAAGCCACAAAAACGAGTGGGCTATAGCCTTGGGGGGTGGGGCTGGCCAACTTCGTCCGCCGGACTAGGAATGGCGCGAGACTTCGCGAGACGCCTCCGTGTGCCAAAAATAGGCCGCGGGCACAGCCGCGCCCAAAAATACCCGCCCGAAGGCCGGGGCGCCAAGTTCGTCCAGCGGAAAAAGGCCACAAAAACGGGTGGGCTATAGCCTTGGGGGGTGGGGCTGGCCAACTTCGTCCGCCGGACTCGGAATAGCGTTAGACTTTGCGAGGGGCCTCCGTGTGCCAAAAATAGGCCGCGGGCACAGCCGCGGCCAAAAATAACCGCCCGAAGGCCGGGCCGCCAAGTTCGTCCAGCGGAAAAAGGCCACAAAAACGGGTGGGCTATAACCTTGGGGGGTGGGGCTGGCCAACTTCGTCCGCCGGACTCGGAATGCCGCGAGACTTTACGAGGGGCCTCCGTGTGCCAAAAATAGGCATGAATAGCCGCGCCCAAAACTAACCACCCGAAGGCCGGGGCGCCAAGTTCGTCCAGCGGAAAAAGGCCACAAAAACGGGTGGGCTATAGCCTTGGGGGGTGGGGCTGGCCAACTTCGTCCGCCGGATTCGGAATGCCGCGAGACTTTATGAGGGGCCTCCGTGTGCCAAAAATAGGCCGTGGGCAAAACTACGCCCAAAAATAAATGCCCGAAGGCCGCGGCGCCAAGTTCCTCCAGCGGAAAAAGGCCACAAAAACGGGTGGGCTATAGCCTTGGGGGGTGGGGCTGGCCAACTTCGTCCGCCGGATTCGGAATGCCGCGAGAGTTTGCGAGGGGCCTCTGTGTGCCAGAAATAGGCCGCGGCCAAAGCCGTACCCAAAAATAACCGCCCGAAGGCCGCGGAGCCAAGTTCGTCCAGTGGAAAAAGGCCACCAAAACGGGTGGGCTATAGCCTTGGGGGGTGGGGCTGGCCAACTTCGTCCGCCGTACTCAGAATTCCGCGATACTTTGCGAGGGGCCTCCGTGTGCCAAAAATAGGTCGTGGGCAAAGCCGCGCCCAAAAATAACCGCCCGAAGGCCGCGGCGCCAATTTCGTCCAGCGGAAAACGGCCACAAAAACGGGTGGGCTATAGCCTTGGGGGGTGGGGCTGGCCAACTTCGTCCGCCGGACTTGGAATGCTGCGAGACCTTACGAGGGGCCTCCGTGTTCCAAAAATAGGTCGCGGGCAAAGCCGCACCCAAAAATAACCGCCTGAAGGCCGCGGCGCCTAGTTCGTCCAGCGGAAAAAGGCCACAAAAACGGGTGGGCTATAGCCTTGGGGAGTGGGGCTGGCCCACTTCGTCCGCCGTACTTAGAAAGCCGCGAGACTTTGCGAGGGGCCTCCGTGTGCCAAAAATAGGCCGCGGCCAAAGCTGCGGCCAAAAATAACGCCGGAAGGCCGCGGCGCCAAGTTCGTCCAGCGGAAAAAGGCCACAAAAACGGGTGGGCTTTAGCCTTGGGGGGTGGGGCTGGCCAACTTCGTCCGCCGGACTCGGAATTCCGCGAGACTTTGCGAGGGGCCTCCGCATACCAAAAATAGGCCGCAGGCACAGCCGCGCCCAAAAATAACCGCCCGAAGGCCGGGGCGCCAAGTTCGTCCAGCGGAAAAATGGCCAAAAAACGGGTGGGCTATAGCCTTGGGGGGGGGGGCTGGCCCACTTCGTCCGCCGGACTCGGAATGGGGCGAGCCTTTGCGATCAGCCTCCGCATACCAAAAATAGGCCGCGGGCACAGCCGCGCCCAAAGATAGCCGCCCGAAGGTCGGCTCGCCCAAACCCCCCAGCAGAAAAATGGGCAAAAAACGGGTGGGCTATAGCCTTGGGGGGAGGGGCTGGCCAACTTCGTCCGCCGGACTCGGAATGGGGCGAGACTTTGCGAGTGGCCTCCGCGCGCCAAAAATAGGCTGCGGGCACAGCCGCGCCCAAAAAAAACCGCCCGAAGTCCGGGGCGCCTACTTCGTCCAGCGGAAAAATGGCCAAAAAACGGGTGGGCTATAGCCTTGGGGGGAGGGGCTGGCCGACTTCGTCCGCCGGACTTGGAATGGGGCGAGACTTTGCGAGCGGCCTCCGCGTGCCAAAAATAGGCCGCGGACACAGCCGCGCCCAAAAATAACTGCCCGAAGGCCGGGGGGCCAAGTTCGTCCAGCAGAAAAATGGCCAAAAAACGGGTGGGCTATAGCCTTGGGGGGAGGGGCTGGCCAACTTCGTCCGCCGGACTTGGAATGCTGTGAGACCTTACGAGGGGCCTCCGTGTTCCAAAAATAGGTCGCGGGCAAAGCCGCACCCAAAAATAACCGCCCGAAGGCCGCGGCGCCTAGTTCGTCCAGCGGAAAAAGGCCAAAAAACGGGTGGGCTATAGCCTTGGGGAGTGGGGCTGGCCCACTTCGTCAGCCGTACTCAGAAAGCCGCGAGACTTTGCGAGGGGCCTCCGTGTGCCAAAAATAGGCCGCGGCCAAAGCTGCGGCCAAAAATAACACCGGAAGGCCGCGGCGCCAAGTTCGTCCAGCGGAAAAAGGCCACAAAAACGGGTGGGCTTTAGCCTTGGGGGTGGGGCTGGCCAACTTCGTCCGCCGGACTCGGAATTCCGCGAGACTTTGCGAGGGGCCTCCGCGTGCCAAAAATAGGCCGCAGGCACAGCCGCGCCCAAAAATAACCGCCCGAAGGCCGGGGCGCCAAGTTCGTCCAGCGGAAAAATGGCCAAAAAACGGGTGGGCTATAGCCTTGGGGGGAGGGGCTGGCCAACTTCATCCGCCGGACTCGGAATGGGGCGAGCCTTTGCGAGCAGCCTCCGCGTGCCAAAAATAGGCCGCGGGCACAGCCGCGCCCAAAGATAGCCGCCCGAAGATCGGCTCGCCCAAACCCCCCAGAGGAAAAATGGCCAAAAAACAGGTGGGCTATAGCCTTGGGGGGAGGGGCTGGCCGACTTCGTCCGCCGGACTCGGAATGGGGCGAGACTTTGCGAGCAGCCTCCGCTTGCCAAAAATAGGCCGCGGACACAGCCACGCCCAAAAATAACCACCCGAAGGCCGGGGCGCCAAGTTCGTCCGGCGGAAAAATGGCCAAAAAACGGGTGGGCTATAGCCTTGGGGGGAGGGGCTGGCCAACTTCGTCCTCCGGACTCCGAATGAGGCGAGACTTTGTGAGCAGCCTCCGCTTGCCAAAACTAGGCCGCGGGCACAGCCGGGCCCAAAAGTAACCGACCGAAGGCCGGGGCGCCAAGTTCGTCCAGCGGAAAAATGGCCAAAAAACGGGTGGGCTATAGCCTTGGGGGGTGGGGCTTGCCGACTTCCTCCGCCGGACTCGGAATGGCGCAAGACATTCCGAGGCACCTCCGTGTGCCAAAAATAGGCCGTGGGCACAGCCGCGCCCAAAAATAACCGCCCGATGGCCGGGGCGCCAAGTTCGTCCACCGGAAAAAGGCCACAAAAACGGGTGGGCTGTAGCCTTGGGGGGTGGGGCTGGCCAACTTCGTCCGCCGGACTCGGAATGGCGCGAGACTTTCCGAGGCGACTCCGTGTGCCAAAAATAGGCCGCGGGCACAGCCGCGCCCAAAAATAACCGCCCGATGGCCGGGGCGCCAAGTTCGTCCAGCGGAAAAAGGCCACAAAAACGGGTGGGCTGTAGCCTTGGGGGGTGGGGCTGGCCAACTTCGTCCGCCGGACTCGGAATGGCACGAGACTTTCCGAGGCGCCTCCGTCTGCTAAAAATAGGCCGCGGTGACTGCCGCACCCAAAAATAACCACCCGAAGGCCGGGGCGCCAAGTTCGTCCAGCGGAAAAAGGCCACAAAAACGGGTGGGCTATAGCCTTGAGGGGTGGGGCTGGCCGACTTCCTCCGCCGGACTCGGAATGGCGCAAGACTTTCCGAGGCGCCTCCGTGTGCCAAAAATAGGCCGCGGGCATAGCCGCGCCCAAAAATACCCACCCGAAGGCCGGGGCGCCAAGTTCGTCCAGCGGAAAAAGGCCACAAAAACGGGTGGGCTATAGCCTTGGGGGGTGGGGCTGGCCAACTTCATCCGCCGGACTCGGAATGGCGCGAGACTTTGCGAGCAGGCTCCGCGTGCCAAAAATAGGCCGCGGGCACAGCCGCGCCCAAAGATAGCCGCCCGAAGATCGGCTCGCCCAAACCCCCCAGAGGAAAAATGGCCAAAAAACAGGTGGGCTATAGCCTTGGGGGGAGGGGCTGGCCGACTTCGTCCGCCGGACTCGGAATGGGGCGAGACTTTGCGAGCAGCCTCCGCTTGCCAAAAATAGGCCGCGGACACAGCCACGCCCAAAAATAACCGCCCGATGGCCGGGGCGCCAAGTTCGTCCAGCGGAAAAAGGCCACAAAAACGGGTGGGCTGTAGCCTTGGGGGGTGGGGCTGGCCAACTTCGTCCGCCGGACTCGGAATGGCACGAGACTTTCCGAGGCGCCTCCGTCTGCTAAAAATAGGCCGCGGTGACTGCCGCACCCAAAAATAACCACCCGAAGGCCGGGGCGCCAAGTTCGTCCAGCGGAAAAAGGCCACAAAAACGGGTGGGCTATAGCCTTGAGGGGTGGGGCTGGCCGACTTCCTCCGCCGGACTCGGAATGGCGCAAGACTTTCCGAGGCGCCTCCGTGTGCCAAAAATAGGCCGCGGGCATAGCCGCGCCCAAAAATACCCACCCGAAGGCCGGGGCGCCAAGTTCGTCCAGCGGAAAAAGGCCACAAAAACGGGTGGGCTATAGCCTTGGGGGGTGGGGCTGGCCAACTTCATCCGCCGGACTCGGAATGGCGCGAGACTTTGCGAGGCACCTCCGTGTGCCAAAAATAGGCCTCGGGCATAGCCGCGCCCAAAAATAACCGCCCGAAGGCCGGGGCGCCAGGTTCGTCCAGCGGAAAAAGGCCACAAAAACGGGTGGGCTATAGCCTTGGGGGGTGGGGCTGGCCCACTTCGTCCGCCGGACTCGGAATGGCGTGAGACTTTCCAAGGCGCCTCCGTGTGACAAAAATAGTCCGCGGGCACAGCCACACCCAAAAATAACCGCCCGAAGGCCGGCGCGTCAAGTTCGTTCAGCGGAAAAAGGCCACAAAAACGGTTGGGCTATAGCCTTGGGGGGTGGGGCTGGCCGACTTCGTCCGCCGGACTCGGAATGGCACGAGACTTTGCAAGGTGCCTCCGTGTGCCAAAAATAGCCTACGGGCACAGCCGTGCCCAAAAATACCCACCCGAAGGCCGGGGCGCCAAGTTCGTCCAGCGGAAAAAGGCCACAAAAATGTGTGGGCTTTAGCCTTGGGGGGTGGGGCTGGCCAACTTCGTCCGCCGGACTCGGAATGGCGCGAGACTTTGCGAGGCACCTCCGTGTGCTAAAAATAGGCTGCAGCCACAGCCGCGCCCAAAAATACCCACCCGAAGGCCGGGGCGCCAAGTTCGTCCAGCGGAAAAAGGCCACAAAAACGGGTGGGCTATAGCCTTGGGGGGTGGGGCTGGCCAACTTCATCCGCCGGACTCGGAATGGCGCGAGACTTTGCGAGGCACCTTCGTGTGCCAAAAATACGCCGCGGGCATAGCCGCGCCCAAAAATAACCGCCCGAAGGCCGGGGCGCCAGGTTCGTCCAGCGGAAAAAGGCCACAAAAACGGGTGGGCTATAGCCTTGGGGGGTGGGGCTGCCCACTTCGTCCGCCGGACTCGGAATGGCGTGAGACTTTCCAAGGCGCCTCCGTGTGACAAAAATAGTCCGCGGGCACAGCCACACCCAAAAATAACCGCCCGAAGGCCGGCGCGCCAAGTTCGTTCAGCGGAAAAAGGCCACAAAAACGGTTGGGCTATAGCCTTGGGGGGTGGGGCTGGCCAACTTCGTCCGCCGGAATCGGAATGGCACGAGACTTTGCAAGGTGACTCCGTGCGCCAAAAATAGCCTGCGGACACAGCCGCGCCCAAAAATACCCGCCCGAAGGCCGGGGCGCCAAGTTCGTCTAGCGGAAAAAGGCCACAAAAACGGGTGGGCTATAGCCTTGGGGGGTGGGGCTGCCCACTTCGTCCGCCGGACTCGGAATGGCGTGAGACTTTCCAAGGCGCCTCCGTGTGACAAAAATAGTCCGCGGGCACAGCCACACCCAAAAATAACCGCCCGAAGGCCGGCGCGCCAAGTTCGTTCAGCGGAAAAAGGCCACAAAAACGGTTGGGCTATAGCCTTGGGGGGTGGGGCTGGCCAACTTCGTCCGCCGGAATCGGAATGGCACGAGACTTTGCAAGGTGACTCCGTGCGCCAAAAATAGCCTGCGGACACAGCCGCGCCCAAAAATACCCGCCCGAAGGCCGGGGCGCCAAGTTCGTCTAGCGGAAAAAGGCCACAAAAACGGGTGGGCTATAGCCTTGGGGGGTGGGGCTGCCCACTTCGTCCGCCGGACTCGGAATGGCGTGAGACTTTCCAAGGCGCCTCCGTGTGACAAAAATAGTCCGCGGGCACAGCCACACCCAAAAATAACCGCCCGAAGGCCGGCGCGCCAAGTTCGTTCAGCGGAAAAAGGCCACAAAAACGGTTGGGCTATAGCCTTGGGGGGTGGGGCTGGCCAACTTCGTCCGCCGGAATCGGAATGGCACGAGACTTTGCAAGGTGACTCCGTGCGCCAAAAATAGCCTGCGGACACAGCCGCGCCCAAAAATACCCGCCCGAAGGCCGGGGCGCCAAGTTCGTCTAGCGGAAAAAGGCCACAAAAACGGGTGGGCTATAGCCTTGGGGGGTGGAGCTGGCCCACTTCGTCCACCGGACTCGGAATGGCGCGAGACTTTGCGAGGGGCCTCCGTGCGATAAAAATAGGCCGCGAGCACAGCCGCGCCCAAAAATAACCACCCGAAGGCCGGGGCGCCAAGTTCGTCCAGCAGAAAAAGGCCACAAAAACGGGTGGGCTACAGCCTTGGGGGGTGGCGCTGGCCCACTTCGTCCTCCGGACTCGGAATGGCGCGAGACTTTGCGAGGCGCCTCCGTGTGCCAAACATAGGCTACGGCCACAGCCGCGCCCAAAAATACCCACCCGAAGGCCGGGGCGCCAAGTTCGTCCAGCGGAAAAAGGCCACAAAAACGGGTGGGCTATAGCCTTGGGGGTTGGGGCTTGCCGACTTCCTCCGCCGGACTCGGAATGGCGCAAGACTTTCCGAGGCGCCTCCGTGTGCCAAAAATAGGCCGCGGGCACAGCCGCGCCCAAAAATAACAGCCCGATGGCCGGGGCGCCAAGTTCGTCCAGCGGAAAAAGGCCACAAAAACGGGTGGGCTGTAGCCTTGGGGGGTGGGGCTGGCCAACTTCGTCCGCCGGACTCGGAATGGCGCGAGACTTTCGGAGGCACCTCCGTGTGCTAAAAATAGGCCGCGGACACTGCCGCACCCAAAAATAACCGCCCGAAGGCCGGGGCGCCAAGTTCGTCCAGCGGAAAAAGGCCACAAAAACGGGTGGGCTATAGCCTTGGGGGGTGGGGCTGGCCAACTTCGTCCGCCGGACTCGGAATGGCACGAGACTTTGCAAGGCGCCTCCGTGTGCCAAAAATAGCCTACGGACACAGCCGCGCCCAAAAATACCCGCCCGAAGGCCGGGGCGCCAAGTTCGTCCAGCGGAAAAAGGCCACAAAAACGGGTGGGCTATAGCCTTGGGGGGTGGGGCTGGCCAACTTCGTCCGCCGGACTCGGAATGGCGCGAGACTTCGCGAGGCGCCTCCGTGTGCCAAAAATAGGCCGCGGGCACAGCCGCGCCCAAAAATACCCGCCCGAAGGCCGGGGCGCCAAGTTCGTCCAGCGGAAAGAGGCCACAAAAACGGGTGGGCTATAGCCTTGGGGGGTGGGGCTGGCCAACTTCGTCCGCCGGACTAGGAATGGCGCGAGACTTCGCGAGACGCCTCCGTGTGCCAAAAATAGGCCGCGGGCACAGCCGCGCCCAAAAATACCCGCCCGAAGGCCGGGGCGCCAAGTTCGTCCAGCGGAAAAAGGCCACAAAAACGGGTGGGCTATAGCCTTGGGGGGTGGGGCTTGCCGACTTCCTCCGCCGGACTCGGAATGGCGCAAGACTTTCCGAGGTGCCTCCGTGTGCCAAAAATAGGCCGCGGGCACAGCCGCGCCCAAAAATAACCGCCCGAACGCCGGGGCGCCAGGTTCGTCCAGCGGAAAAAGGCCACAAAAACGGGTGGGCTATAGCCTTGGGGGGTGGGGCTGGCCCACTTCGTCCGCCGGACTCGAAATGGCGCGAGACTTTCCGAGGCGTCTCCGTGTGACAAAAATAGTCCGTGGGCACAGCCGCACGCAAAAATAATAGCCCGAAGGCCGGGGCGCCAAGTTCGTCCAGCGGAAAAAGGCCACAAAAACGGGTGGGCTATAGCCTTGGGGGGTGGGGCTGGCCAACTTCGTCCGCCGGAATCGGAATGGCATGAGACTTTGCAAGGTGACTCCGTGCGCCAAAAATAGCCTGCGGACACAGCGGCACCCAAAAATACCCGCCCGAAGGCCGGGGCGCAAAGTTCGTCTAGCGGAAAAAGGCCACAAAAACGGGTGGGCTATAGCCTTGCGGGTGGAGCTGGCCCACTTCGTCCGCCGGACTCGGAATGGCGTGAGACTTTGCGAGGGGCCTCCGTGCGACAAAAATAGGCCGCGAGCACAGCCGCGCCCAAAAATAACCACCCGAAGGCCGGGGCGCCAAGTTTGTCCAGCGGAAAAAGGCCACAAAATGGGTGGGCTATAGCCTTGGGGGGTGGGGCTGGCCAACTTCGTCCGCCGGACTTGGAATGGTACGAGACTTTACGAGGCACCTCCGTGTCCCAAAAATAGGCTACGGGCACAGCCTCGCCCAAAAACACCCGGCCGAAGGCCGGGGCGCCAAGTTCGTCCAGTGGAAAAAGGCCACAAAAACGGGTGGGCTATAGCCTTGGTGGGTGGGGCTGGCAAACTTCGTCCGCCGGACTCGGAATTGGTGTGAGACTTTGCGAGGTGCCTCCGTGCCCCAAAAATACCCGCCCGAAGGCCGGGGCGCCAAGTTCGTGCAGCGGAAAAAGGCAACAATAACGGGTGGGCTATAGCCTTGGGGGGTGGGGCTGGCCAACTTCGTCCGCCGGACGCGGAATGGCGCGAGACTTTGCGAGGTACCTCCGTGTCCCAAAAATAGGCTGCGGGCACAGCCGCGTCCAAAAATACCCGCCCGAAGGCCGGGGCGCCAAGTTCGTCCAGCGGAAAAAGGCCACAAAAACGGGTGGGCTATAACCTTGGGGGGTGGGGCTGGCCAACTTCGTCCGCCGGACTCGGATTGGCGCGAGACTTTGCGAGGCGCCTCCGTGTCCCAAAAATAGGCCGCGGGCACTGCCGCGCCCAAATATACCCGCCCGAAGGCCGGGGCTTCAAGTTCGTCTAGCGGAAAAAGGCCACAAAAACGGGTGGGCTATAGCCTTGGGGGGTGGAGCTGGCCCACTTCGTCCGCCGGACTCGGAATGGCGCGAGACTTTGCGAGGCGCCTCCGTGTGCCAAAAATAGGACGGGGGCACAGCCGCGCCCAAAAATTCCCGCCCGAAGGCCGGGGTGCCAAGTTCGTCCTGCGGAAAAAGGCCACAAAAACGGATGGCCTATAGCCTTGGGGGGTGGGGCTGGCCAACTTCGTCCGCCGGACTCGGAATGGCGCGAGACTTTGCGAGGCGCCTACGTGTGCCAAAAATAGGCTGCGGGCACAGCCGCACCCAAAAATACCAGCCCGAAGGCCGGGGCGCCAAGTTCGTCCAGCGGAAAAAGGCCACAAAAACGGGTGGGCTATAGCCTTGGGGGGTGGGGATGGCCAACTTCGTCCGCCGGACTCGGAATGGCGCGAGACTTTACGAGGCGCCTCCGTGTGCCAAAAATAGGCCGCTGGCATAGCCGCGCCCAAAAATGCCCCACCGAAGGCTGGGGCGCCAAGTTCGTCCAGCGGAAAAAGGCCAAAAAACGGGTGGGCTATAGCCTTGAGGGGTGGGGCTGGCCAACTTCGTCCGCCGGACTTGGAATGGCGCGAGACTTTACGAGGCACCTCCGTGTCCCAAAAATAGGCTGCGGGCACAGCCGCGCCAAAAAATACCCGCCCGAAGGCCGGGGCGCCAAGTTCATCCAGCGAAAAAATGCCACAAAAACGGGTGGGCTATAGCCTTGGGGGGTGGGGCTGGCCAACTTCGTCCGCCGGACTCGGATTGGCGCGAGACTTTGCGAGGCACCTCCGTGTCCCAAAAATAGGCCGCGGACACTGCCGCGCCCAAAAATACCCACCCGAAGGCCGGGGCGCCAAGTTCGTCCAGCGGAAAAAGGCCACAAAAATGGGTGGGCTCTAGCCTTGGGGGGTGGGGCTGGCCAACTTCGTCCGCCGGACTCGGATTGGCGCGAGACTTTGCGAGGCGCCTCCGTGTCCCAAAAATAGGCCGCGGGCACTGCCGCGCCCAAAAATACCCGCCCGAAGGCCGGGGCTTCAAGTTCGTCCAGCGGAAAAAGGCCACAAAAACGGGTGGTCTATAGCCTTGGGGGGTGGGGCTGGCCCACTTCGTCCGCCGGACTCGGAATGGCGCGAGACTTTGCGAGGCGCCTCCGTGTGCCAAAAATAGGATGCGGGCACAGCCGCACCCAAAAATTCCCGCCCGAAGGCCGGGGCGCCAAGTTCGTCCAGCGGAAAAAGGCCACAAAAACGGATGGCCTATAGCCTTGGGGGGTGGGGCTGGCCAACTTCATCCGCCGGACTCGGAATGGCGCGAGACTTTGCGAGGCACCTACGTGTGCCAAAAATAGGCCGCGGGCACAGCCGCACCCAAAAATAAGCGCTCGAAGTTCCGGTCCCCAAGTTCGTCCGCCGCAAAAATGCCGAAAAAACGGGTGCGCTATAGGCTTGGGGGGAGGGGCTGGCCAAGTTCGTCCGCCGGACTCGGAATGGGGCCAGACTTTGCGAGGGGCCTCCGTGTGCCAAAAATAGGCCGCAGGCACAGCCGCGCCCAAAAATAAGCGCACGAAGGTCCGGACCCCAAGTTCGTCCGCCGCAAAAATGCCCAAAAAATGGGTGGGCTATAGCCTTGGGGGGATGGGTCCGCCAAGTTCGTTGGCCGGACTCGGAATGGGTCCAGACTTTGCGAGGGCCCTCCGTGTGCCAAAAATAGGCCGCGGGCACAGCCGCGCCCAAAACTAAGAGCCCGAAGATCCGGTCCCCAAGTTCATCCGCCGCAAAAAAGCCCAAAAAACGGGTGGGCTATAGGCTTGGGGGGAGGGGCTGGCCAAGTTCGTCCGCCGGACTCGGAATGGGGCCAGACTTTGCGAGGGGCCTCCGTGTGCCAAAAATAGGCCGCGGACACAGCCGCGCCCAAAAATAAGCAAACGAAGGTCCGGACCCCAAGTTCGTCCGTTGCAAAAATGCCCAAAAAACGGGTGGGCTATAGCCTTGGGGGGAGGGGCCCGCCAAGTTCGTTGGCCGGACTCGGAATGGGTCAAGACTTTGCGAGGGGCCTCCGTGTACCAAAAATAGGCCGCGGACACAGCCGCGCCCAAAAATAAGCAAACGAAGGTCCGGACCCCAAGTTCGTCCGTTGCAAAAATGCCCAAAAAATGGGTGGGCTATAGCCTTGGGGGGAGGGGCCCGCCAAGTTCGTTGGCCGGACTCGGAATGGGTCAAGACTTTGCGAGGGGCCTCCGTGTACCAAAAATAGGCCGCGGGCACAGCCCTGCCCAAAAATAAATGCCCGAAGGTCCGGTCCCCAAGTTCGTCCGCCGCAAAAATGCCGAAAAAACGGGTTGGCTATAGCCTTGGGGGGAGGGGCTGGCCAAGTTCGTCCGCCGCACTCGGAATGGGGCCAGACTTTGCGAGGGGCCTCTGTGTGCCAAAAATAGGCCGCGGGCACAGCCGCGCCCAAAAATAAGCGCACGAAGGTCTGGACCCCAAGTTCGTCCGCCGGAAAAATTCCCAGAAAATGGGTGGGCTATAGCATTGGGGGGAGGGGCTGGCCAAGTTCGTCCGCCGGACTCGGAATGGGGCCAGACTTTGCGAGGAGCCATCGTGTGCCAAAAATAGGTGGTGGGCACAGCCGCGCCAAATAATAAGCTTCCGAAGGTCAGGTCCCCAAGTTCACCCGCCGCAAAAATGGCCAAAAAACGGGTGGGCTATAGCATTAAGGGGAGGGCCTGGCCAAGTTCGTCCGCCGGACTCGGAATGGGGCCAAACTTTGCGAGGTTCCTCCGTGTGCCAAAAATAGGCCGCGGGCACAGCCGCGCCCAAAATTAAGAGCCCGAAGATCCGGTCCCCAAGTTCATCCGCCGCAAAAAAGGCCAAAAAAAGGGTGGGCTATAGGCTTGGGGGGAGGGGCTGAACAAGTTCGTCCGCCAGACTCGGAAAGGGGCCAGACTTTGTGAGGGGCCTCCGTGTGCCAAAAATAGGCCGCGGGCAGAGCCGCACCCAAAAATAAGTGCACGAAAGTCCAGTCCCCAAGTTCGTCCGCCGCAAAAATGCCCAAAACACGGGTGGGCTATAGGCTTGGGGGGAGGGGCTGGCCAAGTTCATCCACCGGACTCGGAATGGGGCCAGACTTTGCGAGGGGCCTCCATGTGCCAAAAATAGGCTGCGGGCACAGCCGCGCCCAAAAATAAGCGCCCGAAGGTCCGGTCCCCATGTTCGTCCGCTGCAAAAATGCCCTAAAAACAGGTGGGCTATAGCCTTGGGGGGAGGGGCTGGCAATGTTCGTCCGCCGGACTCGGAATGGGGCCAGACTTTACGAGGGGCCTCCGTGTGCCAAAAATAGGCCGCGAACAAAGCCGCGCCCAAAAATGAACGCCTGAAGGTCCGGTCCCCATGTTCGTCCGCCACAAAAATGCCCAAAAAATGGGTAGGCTATAGCCTTGGGGGGAGGGGCTGGCCAAGTTCGTCCGCCGGACTCGGAACGGGGCCAGACTTTGCGAGGGTCCTCCATGTGCCAAAAATCGGCCGCGGGCACAGCCGCGCCCAAAAATAATCGCCCGAAGGTCCGGTCCCCAAGTTCATCCGCCGCAAAAACGCCCAAAAAACGGGTGGGCTATAGCCTTGGGGGGAGGGGCTGGCCAAGTTCGTCCGCCGGACTCGGAATGGGGCAGACTTGGGGAGGGGCATCCATGTGCCAAAAATAGGCCGCGGGCACGGCCGCACCCAAAAATAAGCGCCCGAAGGCCCGGTCCCCAAGTTCGTCCGCCGCAAAAATGGCAAAAATACGGGTGGGCTATAGCCTTGGGGGGAGGGGCTGGCCAAGTTCGTCCGCCGGACTCGGAATGGGGCCAGACTTTGCGAGGGGTGTCCGTGTTCCAAAAATAGGCCACGGGCACAGCCGCGCCCAAAAATAAGAGCCCGAAGGTCCGGTCCCCAAGTTCGTCCGCCGCAAAAATGCCGAAAAAATGGGTGGGCTATAGCCTTGGGGGGACGGGCTGGCAAAGGTCGTCCGCCGGACTCGGAATGGGGCCAGACTTTACGAGGGTCCTCCATGCTAAAAATAGGCGGCAGCCACAGCCGCGCCCGAAGGTCCGGTCCCGAAGTTCGTCCGCCGCAAAAATGGCGAAAAAACGGGTGGGCCATAGACTTGGGGGGAGGGGCTGGCCAAGTTCGTCGCCGGACTCGGAATGGGGAGATTTTGCGAGGGGCCTCCGTGAGCCAAAAATATGCCGTGGGCACAGCCTCGCCCAAAAATAACCCCCGAAAATAACGCCCGAAGGTCCGGTCCCCAAATTCGTCCGCCGCAAAAACGCCCAAAAAACGGGTGGGCTATGGCCATGGGGGGAGGGGCTGGCCAAGTTCGTCCGCCGGACTCGCAATGGGGCCAGACTTTGCGAGGGGCCTCCGTGTGCCAAAAATAGGCCGTGGGCACAGCCTCGCCCAAAAATAAGCGCCTGAAGTCCCGGTCCCCAAGTTCGTCCGCCGCAAAAACGCCCAAAAAACGGGTGGGCTATAGCCTTGGGGGGAGGGGCTGGCCAAGTTCGTCTGTCGGACTCGGAATGGGGCCAGACTTTGCGAGGGGCCTCCGGGTGCCAAAACTAGGCCGTGGGCACAGCCTCGTCCAAAAATAAACGACCGAAGCTCCGGTCCCCAAGTTTGTCCTCCGCAAAAACGCCCAAAAAACGGGTGGGCTATAGCCTTGGGGGGAGGGGCTGGCCAAGTTCGTCCGCCGGACTCGGAATAGGGCCAGACATTGCGAGGGGCCTCCGTGTGCCAAAATAGGCCGCGGGCACAGGCGCGTCCAAAAATAAGCGCCCGAAGGTCCGGCCCCCAAGTTCGTCCTCCGCAAAAACGCCCAAAAAACGGGTGGGCTATAGCCTTGGGGGGAGGGGCTGGCCAAGTTCGTCCGCGGGACTCGGAATAGGGCCAAACTTTGCGAGGGGCCTCCGTGTGCCAAAAATAGGCCGTGGACACAGCCTCGCCCAAAAATAAGCACCCGAAGGTCCAGTCACCACGTTCGTCCTCCGCAAAAACGCCCAAAAAATGGGTGGGCTATAGGCTTGGGGGGAGGGGCTGGCCAAGTTCGTCCGCCGGACTCGGAATGGTGCCAGACTTTGCGAGGGGCCTCTACGTGCCAAAAAAAGGCCGCGGGTACAGCCGCGCCCAAAAATAAGCGCCCGAAGGTCCGGTCCACAAGTTCGCCCGCCGCAAAAATGCCCAAAAAACGGGTGGGCTATATCCTTGGGGGGAGGGGCTGGCCAAGTTCGTCCGCCGGACTCGGAATAGGTCCAGACTTTCGAGGGGCCTCCGTGTGCCAAAATAGGCCACGGGCACAGGCGCGTCCAAAAATAAGCGCCCGAAGGTCCGGCCCCCAAGTTCGTCCGCCGCAAAAACGCCCAAAAAACGGGTGGGCTATAGCCTTGGGGGGAGGGGCGTGCCAAGTTCGTCCGCCGGACTCGGAATAGGGCCAGACTTTGCGAGGAGCCTCCATGTGCCAAAATAGGCCCCGGGCACAGCCGCGTCCAAAAATAAGCGCTCGAACGTCCGGCCCCCAAGTTCGTCCGCCCAAAAAACGGGTGGGCTATACCTTGGGGGGAGGGGCTGGCCAAGTTCGTCCGCCGGACTCGGAATGGGGCCAGACTTTGCGAGGGACCTCTGCGTGCCAAAAAAAGGCCGCGGGTATAGCCGCGCCCAAAAATAAGCACCCGAAGGTCCGGTCCACAAGTTCGTCCGCCGCAAAAACGCCCAAAAAACGGGTGGGCTATAGCCTTGGGGGGAGGGGCTGGCCAAGTTCGTCCGCCGGACTCGGAATAGGGCCAGACTTTGCGAGGGGCCTCCGTGTGCCAAAATAGGCCGCGGGCACAGGCGCGTCCAAAAATAAGCGCCCGAAGGTCCGGCCCCCAAGTTCGTCCGCCGCAAAAACGCCCAAAAAACGGGTGGGCTATAGCCTTGGGGGGAGGGGCGTGCCAAGTTCGTCCGCCGGACTCGGAATGCGGCCAGACTTTGCGAGGGGCCTTCACGTGCCTAAAATAGGCCTCGGGCACAGCCGCGCCCAAAAATAAGCGCCCGAAGGCCCGGTCCGCAAGTTCGTCCGCCGCAAAAACGCCCAAAAAACGGGTGGGCTATAGCCTTGGGGGGAGGGGCTTGCCAAGTTCGTCCTCCGGACTCGCAATGGGGCCAGACTTTGCGAGGGGCCTCCGTGTACCAAAAATAGGCCGTGGGCACAGCCTCGTCCAAAAATAAGCGACCGAAGTCCCGGTCCCCAAGTTCGTCCGCCGCAAAAACGCCCAAAAAACGGGTGGGCTATAGCCTTGGGGGGTGGGGCTGGCCGACTTCGTCCGCCGGACTCGGAATGGCGCGAGACTTTGCGAGGCACCTCCGTGTGCCAAAAATAGGCCGCGGGCACAGCCGCACCCAAAAATACACGCCCGAAGGCCGGGGCGCCAAGTTCGTCCAGCGGTAAAAGTCCACAAAAACGGGTGGGCTATAGCATTGGGGGGTGGGGCTGGCCAACTTCGTCCGCCGGACTCGGAATGGCGCGAGACTTTGCGAGTCGCCTCCGTGTGCCAAAAATAGGCCGCGGGCACAGCCGCGGCCGAAAATACCCGCCGGAAGGCCGGGGCGCCAAGTTCGTCCAGCGGAAAAAGGCCACAAAAACGGGTGGGCTATAGCCTTGGGGGGTGGGGCTGGCCAACTTCGTCCGCCGGACTCGGAATGGGGCGAGACTTTGCGAGGGGCCTCGAGGTGCCAAAAATAAGCCGTGGGCAAAGCTGCGCCCAAAAATAAGCGCCCGAAGGTCGTGGTGCCAAAACCCCCCAGCGGAAAAATGGCCAAAAAACGGGTGGGCTTTAGCCTTGGTGGGGGGCGCAGGCGAAGTTCGTCCGCCGAACTCGGAATCGGGCAAGACTTTGCGAGGGGCCTCGGGGTGCCAAAAATAAGCCGCGGACACAGCCGCGCCCAAAAATAACCCCCGAAGTTCGTGGTGTCAAAACCCCCCAGTGGAAAAATGGGCAAAAAACGGGTGGGCTATAGCCTTGGTGGTGGGCGCGGGCGAAGTTCGTCCGCCGGACTCGGAATGGGGCGAGACTTTGCGAGGGGCTTCGGGGTGCCAAAAATAAGCCGCGGGCAAAGTCGCGCCCAACATTAAGCGCCCGAAGGTCATGGTGTCAAAACCGCCCAGCGGAAAAATAGCAAAAAAACGGGTGGGCTATAGCCTTGGTGGGGGGCGCGGGCGAAGTTCGTCCGCCGGACTCGGAATGGGGCGAGACTTTTCGAGGGGCCTCGGGGTGCTAAAAATAAGCCGCGGCCAAAGCCGCGCCCAAAAATAAGCGCCCGAAGGTCGTGGTGCCAAAACCCCCCATCGGAAAAATGGCCAAAAAACGGATGGGCTATAGCCTTGGTGGGGGGCGCGGGCGAAGTTCGTCTGCCGGACTCGGAATGGGGCGAGACTTTGTGAGGGGCCTTGGGGTGCCAAAAATAAGCCGCCGGCAAAGCCGCGCCCAAAAATAAGCCCCGAAGGTCGTGGTGCCAAAACCCCCCCAGCGGAAAAATAGCAAAAAAACGGGTGGGCTATAGCCTTGGTGGGGGGCGCGGGCGAAGTTCGTCCGCCGGACTCGGAATGGGGCGAGACTTTGCGAGGGGCCTCGGGGTGCCAAAAATAAGCCGTGGCCAATGCCGCGCCCAAAAATAAGCGCCCGAAGGTCGTGGTGCCAAAACCCCCCATCGGAAAAATGGCCAAAAAACGAGTGGGCTATAGCCTTGGTGGGGGGCACGGGCGAAGTTCGTCTGCCGGACTCGGAATGGGGTGAGACTTTACGAGGGGCCTCGGGGTGCCAAAAATAAGCCACGGGCAAAGCCGCGCCCAAAAATAAGCGCCCGAAGGTCGTGGTTCCAAAACCTCCCAACGGAAAAATGGCAAAAAAACGGGTGGGCTATAGCCTTGGTGGGGGGCGCGGGCGAAGTTCGTCCGCCGGACTCGGAATGGGGCGAGACTTTGCGAGGGGCCTCGGGGTGCCAAAAATATGCCGCGGGCAAAGCCACGCCCAAAAATAAGCGCCCGAAGGTCGTGGTGCCAAAACCTTGGTGGGGGGCGCGGAAAAATGGCCAAAATACGGTTGGGCTATAGCCTTGGTGGGGGGCGCGGGCGAGGTTCGTCTGCCGGACTCGGAATGGGGCGAGACTTTGCGAGGGGCCTCGGGGTGCCAACAATAAGCCGCGAGCAAAGCCGCGCCCAAAAATAAGTGCCCGAAGGTCGTGGTGCCAAAACCCCCCAGCGGAAAAATAGCAAAAAAACGGGTGGGCTATAGCCTTGGTGGGGGGCGTGGGCGAAGTTCGTCCGCCGGACTCGGAATGGGGCGAGACTTTGCGAGGGGCCTCGGGGTGCCAAAAATAAGCCGCGGGCAAAGCCGCGCCCAAAAATAAGTGCCCGAAGGTCGTGGTACCAAAACCCCCCAGCGGAAAAATTCCAAAAAAACGGGTGGGCTATAGACTTGGTGTGGGGCGCGGGCGACGTTCATCCGCCGGACTCAGAATGGGGCGAGACTTTGCGAGGGGCCTCGGGGTACCAAAAATAAGCCGCGGGCAAAGCCGCGCCCGAAGGTCGTGGTGCCAAAACCCCCAAGCGGAAAAATGGCCAAAATACGGGTGGGATATATCCTTGGTGGGGCGCGCGGGCGAAGTTCGTCTGCCGGACTCGGAATGGGGCGAGACTTTGCGAGGGGCCTTGGGGTGCCAAAAATAAGACGCGGGCAAAGCCGCCACAAAAAATAAGCGCCCGAAGGTCGTGGTGCCAAAACCCCCCAACGGAAAAATGGCCAAAAAACGGGTGGGCTATAGCCTTGGTGGGGGGCGTGGGCGAAGTTCGTCCGCCGGACTCGGAATGGGACGAGACATTGCGAGGGGCCTCGGGGTGCCAAAAATAAGCCGTGGGCAAAGCTGCACCCAAAAATAAGTGCCCGAAGGTCGTGGTGCCAAAACCCCCCAGCGGAAAAATGGCCGAAAAGCAAGGGTGCTATAGCCTTGGTGGGGGGCGGGGGTGAAGTTTGTCCGCCGGACTCGGAATGGGACGAGACTTTACGAGGGGCCTCGGGGTGCCAAAAATAAGCCGCGGGCTAAGCCGCGCCCAAAAATAAGCGCCCGAAGGTCGTGGTGCGAAAATCCCCCATCGGAAAAATGGCCAAAAAACGGGTGGGCTATAGCCTTGGTGGGGGGCGCGGGCGAAGTTCGTCTGCCGGACTCGGAATGGGGCGAGACTTTGTGAGGGGCCTCGGGGTGCCAAAAATAAACCGCCGGCAAAGCCGCGCCAAAAAATAAGCGCCCGAAGGTCGTGGTGACAAAACCTCCCAGCGGAAAAATGGCCGAAAAACAGGTGGGCTATAGTCTTGGTGGGAGTCGCGGGCGAAGTTCGTCCGCCGGACTCGGAAAGGGGCGAGACTTTGTGAGGGGCCTCGGGGTGCCAAAAATAAGCCACGGGCAAAGCCGCGCCCAAAAATTAGTGCCCGAAGGTCGTGGTGCCAAAACCCCCCAGCGGAAAAATTCCCAAAAAACGGGTGGGCTATAGACTTGGTGTGGGCTCCGGGCGACGTTCATCCGCCGGACTCAGAATGGGGCGAGACTTTGCAAGGGGCCTCGGGGTGCCAAAAATAATCCGCGGGCAAAGCCGCGCCCGAAGGTCGTGGTGCCAAAACCCCCCAGCGGAAAAATGGCCAAAATACGGGTGGGCTATGCCTAGGTGGGGCGCGCGGGCGAAGTTCGTCTGCCGGACTCGGAATGGGGCGAGACTTTGCGAGGGGCCTCGGGGTGCCAAAAATAAGATGCGGGCATAGCCGCGCCAAAAAATAAGCGCCCGAAGGTCGTGGTGCCAAAACCCCCCAGCGGAAAAATGGCCAAAAAACGGGTGGGCTATAGCCTTGGTGGGGGGCGCGGGCGAAGTTCGTCCGCCGGACTCGGAATGGGGCGAGACATTGCGAGGGACCTCGGGGTGTGAAAACTAAGCCGCGGGCAAAGCTGCGCCCAAAAATAAGCCCCCGAAGTCCCGGTCCCCAAGTTCGTCCGCCGCAAAAACGCCCAAAAAACGGGTGGGCTATAGCCTTGGGGGGTGGGGCTGGCCGACTTCGTCCGCCGGACTCGGAATGGCACGAGACTTTGCGAGGCACCTCCGTGTGCCAAAAATAGGCCGCGGGCACAGCCGCACCAAAAAATACCCACCCGAAGGCCGGGCCGCCAAGTTCGTCCAGCGGTAAAAGGCCACAAAAACGGGAGGGCTATAGCCTTGGGGGGTGGGGCTCGTCAACTTCGTCCGCCGGACTCGGAATGGCGCGAGACTTTGCGAGGCAACTCCGTGTGCCAAAAATAGGACGCGGGCACTGCCGCGCCCAAAAATACCCGCCCGAAGGCCGGGGCGCCAAGTTCGTCCAGCGGTAAAAGGCCACAAAAACGGGTGGGCTATAGCCTTTGGGGGTGGGGCTGGCCAACTTCGTCCGCCGGACTCGGAATGGCGCGAGACTTTGCGAGGCAACTCCGTGTGCAAAAAATAGGCTACGGGCACAGCCGCACCAAAAAATACCCACCCGAAGGCCGGGCCGCCAAGTTCGTCCAGCGGTAAAAGGCACAAAAACGGGTGGGCTATAGCCTTTGGGGGTGGGGCTGGCCGACTTCGTCCACCGGACTCGGAATGACGCGAGACTTTGCGAGGCGTCTCCATGTGCCAAAAATAGGCCACGGGCACAGCCGCGCCCAAAAAAAACCGCCCGAAGGCCGGGGCGCCAAGTTCGTCTAGCGGAAAAGGCCACAAAAACAGGTGGGCTATGGCCTTGGGAGGTGGGGCTGGCCAACTTCGTCCGCCGGACTCGGAATGACGCGAGAGTTTGCGAGGGGCCTCCGTGTGCCAAAAATAGGCCGCGGGCACAGCCGCACCAAAAAATAACTGCCCGAAGGCCGGGACGCCAAGTTCGTCCAGCGGAAAAAGGCCACAAAAACGGGTGGGCTATAGCCTTGGGGGGTGGGGCTGGCCCACTTAGTCCGCCGGACTCGGAATTGCGCGAGACTTTGTGAGGGGCCTCCGTGTGCCAAAAATAGGCCACGGGCACAGCCGCGCCCAAAAATAACCGCCCGAAGGCAGGGGCGCCAAGTTCGTCCAGCGGAAAAAGGCCACAAAAACGGGTGGGCTATGGCCTTGGGAGGTGGGGTTGGCAAACTTCGTCTGCCGGACTCGGAATGGCGCGAGACTTTGCGAGGGGCCTCCATGTGCCAAAAATAGGCCGCGGCCACAGCCGCGCCCAAAAATAACCGCCCGAAGGCCGGGACGCCAAGTTCGTCCAGCGGAAAAAGGCCACAAAAACGGGTGGGCTATCGCCTTGGGGGGTGGGGCTGGCCAACTTCCTCCGCCAGACTCGGAATGGCGCGAGACTTTGCGAGGGGCATCCGTGTGCCAAAAATAGGCAGCGGGCACAGCCGCGCACAAAAATAACCGCCCGAAAGCCAGGGCGCCAAGTTCGTCCAGCGGAAAAAGGCCACAAAAACGGGTGGGCTATAGCCTTGGGGGGTGGGGCTGGCCAACTTCGTCCGCCGGACTCGGAATGGCGCGAGACTTTGCGAGGGGCCTCCGTGTGCCAAAAATAGGCCGCTGGCACAGCCGCGCCAAAAAATAACTGCCCGAAGGCCGGGACGCCAAGTTCGTCCAGCGGAAAAAGGCCACAAAAACGGGTGGGCTATAGCCTTGGGGGGTGGGGCTGGCCCACTTAGTCCGCCGGACTCGGAATTGCGCGAGACTTTGTGAGAGGCCTCCGTGTGCCAAAAATAGGCCACGGGCACAGCCGCGCCCAAAAATAACCGCCCGAAGGCCGGGGCGCCAAGTTCGTCCAGCGGAAAAAGGCCACAAAAACGGGTGGGCTATGGCCTTGGGAGGTGGGGTTGGCAAACTTCGTCTGCCGGACTCGGAATGGCGCGAGACTTTGCGAGGGGCCTCCATGTGCCAAAAATAACCGCCCGAAGGCCGGGACGCCAAGTTCGTCCAGCGGAAAAAGGCCACAAAAACGGGTGGGCTATCGCCTTGGGGGGTGGGGCTGGCCAACTTCCTCCGCCGGACTCGGAATGGCGCGAGACTTTGCGAGGGGCATCCGTGTGCCAAAAATAGGCAGCGGGCACAGCCGCGCACAAAAATAACCGCCCGAAAGCCAGGGCGCCAAGTTCGTCCAGCGGAAAAAGGCCACAAAAACGGGTGGGCTATAGCCTTGGGGGGTGGGGCTGGCCAACTTCGTCCGCCGGACTCGGAATGGCGCGAGACTTTGCGAGGGGCCTCCGTGTGCCAAAAATAGGCCGCTGGCACAGCCGCGCCAAAAAATAACTGCCCGAAGGCCGGGACGCCAAGTTCGTCCAGCGGAAAAAGGGCACAAAAACGGGTGGGCTATAGCCTTGGGGGGTGGGGCTGGCCCACTTAGTCCGCCGGACTCGGAATTGCGCGAGACTTTGTGAGAGGCCTCCGTGTGCCAAAAATAGGCCACGGGCACAGCCGCGCCCAAAAATAACCGCCCGAAGGCCGGGGCGCCAATTTCGTCCAGCGGAAAAAGGCCACAAAAACGGGTGGGCTATGGCCTTGGGAGGTGGGGCTGGCAAACTTCGTCTGCCGAACTCGGAATGGCGCGAGACTTTGCGAGGGGCCTCCATGTGCCAAAAATAGGCCGCGGTCACAGCCGCGCCCAAAAATAACCGCCCGAAGGCCGGGACGCCAAGTTCGTCCAGCGGAAAAAGGCCACAAAAACGGGTGGGCTATAGCCTTGGGGGGTGGGGCTGGCCAACTTCGTCCGCTGGACTCGGAATGGCGTGAGACTTTGCGAGGGGCCTCCGTGTGCCAAATATAGGCAGCGGGCACAGCCGCGCACAAAAATAACCGCACGAAAGCCGGGGCGCCAAGTTCGTCCAGCGGAAAAAGGCCACAAAAATGGGGTGGCTATAGCCTTGGGGGGTGGGGCTGGCCAACTTCGTCCGCCGGACTCGGAATGGTGCGAGACTTTGCGAGGGGCCTCCGTGTACCAAAAATAGGCCGCGGGCACAGCCGCGGCCAAAAATAACCCCCGAAGGCCGGGGCGCCAAGTTCGTCCAGCGGAAAAAGGCCACAAAAACGGGTGGGCTATAGCCTTGGGGGGTGGGGCTGGCCAACTTCGTCCGCCGGACTCGGAATGGCGCGAGACTTTGTGAGGGGCCTCCGTGTGCAAAAAATAGGCCACGGGAACAGCCGCGCGCAAAAATAACCAGCCGAAGGCCGGGGCGCCAAGTTCGTCCAGCGGAAAACCGTCACAAAAACGGATGGACTATAGCTTTGGGAGGTGGGGCCGGCCGACTTCGTCCGCCGGACTCGGAATGGCGACCGACTTTGTGAGGGGTCTCCGTGGCAAAAAACAGGCCGCGGGCACAGCCGCGCCCAAAAATAATCGCCCGATGGCCGGGGCGCCAAGTACGTCCAGCGGAAAATGGGCACAAAAACGGGTAGGCTATAGCCTTGGGGGGTGGGGCTGGCCAACTTCGTCCCCGGACTCGGAATGGCGCGGGACTTTGCGCGGGCCCTCTGTGTGCTAGAAATATGCCACGGGCACAGCCGCGTAAAAAAAGAACTGCCCGAAGGCCGGGGCGCCAAGTTCGTCCAGCGGAAAAAGGCCACAAAAACGGGTGGGCTATAGCCTTGGGAGGTGGGGCTGGCCAACTTCGTCCACCGGACTCGGAACGGCGCGAGAGTTTGCGAGGGGACTCCGTGTGCCAAAAATAGGCCGCGGGCACAGCCGCGCCCAAAAATAACCGCCCGAAGGCCGGGACGCCAAGTTCGTCCAGCTGAAAAAGGCCACAAAAACGGGTGGGCTATAGCCTTGGGGGGTGAGGCTGGCCCACTTCGTCCGCCGGACTCGGAATAGCGCGAGACTTTGCGAGGGGCCTCCGAGTGCCAAAAATAGGCCGTGGACACAGCCGCGCCCAAAAATAACAGCCCGAAGGCCGGGGCGCTAAGTTCGTCCAGCGGAAAAAGGCCACAAAAACGGGTGGGCTATAGCCTTGGGGGGTGGGGCTGGCCCACTTCGTCCGCCGGACTCGGAATTGCGCGAGACTTTGCGAGGGCAGTCCGTGTGCCAAAAATAGGCCGCGGGAACAGCCGCGCCCAAAAATAACCGCCCGAAGTCAGGGGCGCCAAGTTCGTCCAGCGGAAAAAGGCCACAAAAACGGGTGGGATATAGCCTTGGGGGGTGGGGCTGGCCCACTTCGTCCGCCGGACTCGGAATGGCGCGAGACTTTGCGACGGTCCTCCGTGTGCCAAAAATAGGCCGCGGGCACAGCCGCGCCAAAAAATAACCGCCCGAAGGCCGGGACGCCAAGTTCGTCCAGCGGAAAAAGGCCACAAAAACGGGTGGGCTATAGCCTTGGGGGGTGGGGCTCGCCAACTTCGTCCGCCGGACTCGGAATGGCGCGAGACTTTGCGAGCGCAGTCCGTGTGCCAAAAATAGGCCGCGGACACAGCCGCGCCCAAAAATAACCGCCCGAAGGCAGGGGCGCCAGGTTCGTCCAGCGGAAAAAGGCCACAAAAACGGGTGGGCTATAGCCTTGGGGGGTGGGGTTGGCCCACTTCGTCCGCCGGACTCGGAATTGCGCGAGACTTTGCGAGGGCAGTCCATGTGCCAAAAATAGGGCGCGGGAACAGCCACGCCCAAAAAGAACCGCCCAAAGGCAGGGGCGCCAAGTTCGTCCAGCGGAAAAAGACCACAAAAACGGGTGGGCTATAGCCTTGGGGAGTGGGGCTGGCCCACTTCGTCCGCCGGACTCGGAATGGCGCGAGAGTTTGCGAGAGGCCTCCGTGTGCCAAAAATAGGCCGCGGGCACCGCCGCGCCCAAAAATAGCCACCCGAAGGCCGGGGCGCCAGGTTCGTCCAGCGGAAAAAGGCCACAAAAACGGGTGGGCTATGGCCTTGGGGGGTGGGGCTGGCCCACTTCGTCCGCCGGACTCGGAATTGCGCGAGACTTTGCGAGGGCCCTCCGTGTGCCAAAAATAGTCCTCGGATACAGCCGCACCCAAAAATAACCGCCCGAAGGCCGGGGCGCCAAGTTCGTCCAGTGGAAAAAGGCCACAAAAACGGGTGGGATATATCCTTGGGGGGTGGGGCTGGCCCACTTCGTCCGCCGGACTCGGAATGGCGCGAGACTTTGCGAGGGCCCTCCGTGTGCCAAAACTAGGCCGCGGGTATAGCCGCGCCCAAAAATAACCGCCCGAAGGCAGGGGCGCCATGTTCGTCCA
This sequence comes from Citrus sp. QX-2021, assembly GCA_030444885.1. Lineage (NCBI taxonomy): Eukaryota > Viridiplantae > Streptophyta > Magnoliopsida > Sapindales > Rutaceae > Citrus > Citrus sp. QX-2021. The sequence continues at coordinate 41,192 of JAUJEF010000030.1, read as the reverse complement.
GCGGAAAAAGGCCACAAAAACGGGTGGGCTATAGCCTTGGGGGGTGGGGCTGGCCCACTTCGTCCGCCGGAATCGGAATGGCGCGAGACTTTACGAGGGCCCTCCGTGTGCCAAAAATAGGCCGCGGGTATAGCCTCGCCCAAAAATAACCGCCCGAAGGCAGGGGCGCCATGTTCGTCCAGTGGAAAAAGGCCACAAAAACGGGTGGGATATAGCCTTGGGGGGTGGGGCTGGCCCACTTCGTCCGCCGGACTCGGAATGGCGCGAGACTTTGCGACGGTCCTCCATGTGCCAAAAATAGGCCGCGGCCACAGCCACGCCAAAAAATAACCGCCCGAAGGCCGGGACGCCAAGTTCGTCCAGCGGAAAAAGGCCACAAAAACGGGTGGGCTATAGCCTTGGGGGGTGGGGCTCGCCAACTTCGTCCGCCGGACTCGGAATGGCGCGAGACTTTACGAACGCAGTCCGTGTGCCAAAAATAGGCCGCGGACACAGCCGCGCCCAAAAATAACCGCCCGAAGGCAGGGGCGCCAGGTTCGTCCAGCGGAAAAAGGCCACAAAAACGGGTGGGCTCTAGCCTTGGGGGGTGGGGCTGGCCCACTTCATCCGCCGGACTCGGAATTGCGCGAGACTTTGCGAGGGCAGTCCGTTTGCCAAAAATAGGCCGCGGGAACAGCCGCGCCCAAAAATAACCGCCCGAAGGCAGGGGCGCCAAGTTCGTCCAGCGGAAAAAGGCCACAAAAACGGGTGGGATATAGCCTTGGGGGGTGGGGCTGGCCCACTTCGTCCGCCGGACTAGGAATGGCGCCAGACTTTGCGACGGTCCTCCGTGTGCCAAAAATAGGCCGCGGGCACAGCCGCGCCAAAAAATAACCGCCCGAAGGCCGGGACGCCAAGTTCGTCCAGCGGAAAAAGGCCACAAAAACGGGTGGGCTATAGCCTTGGGGGGTGGGGCTCGCCAACTTTGTCCGCCGGACTCGGAATGGCGCGAGACTTTGCGAGCACAGTCCGTGTGCCAAAAATAGGCCGCGGACACAGCCGCGCCCAAAAATAACCGCCCGAAGGCAGGGGCGCCAGGTTCGTCCAGCGGAAAAAGGCCACAAAAACGGGTGGGCTATAGCCTTGGGGGGTGGGGTTGGCCCACTTCGTCCGCCGGACTCGGAATTGCGCGAGACTTTGCGAGGGCAGTCCGTGTGCCAAAAATAGGCTGCGGGAACAGCCACGCCCAAAAAGAACCGCCCGAAGGCAGGGGCGCCAAGTTCGTCCAGCGGAAAAAGACCACAAAAACGGGTGGGCTATAGCCTTGGGGAGTGGGGCTGGCCCACTTCGTCCGCCGGACTCGGAATGGCGCGAGAGTTTGCGAGGGGCCTCCGTGTGCCAAAAATAGGCCGCGGGCACAGCCGCGCCCAAAAATAGCCACCCGAAGGCCGGGGCGCCAGGTTCGTCCAGCGGAAAAAGGCCACAAAAACGGGTGGGCTATGGCCTTGTGGGGTGGGGCTGGCCCACTTCGTCCGCCGGACTCGGAATTGCGCGAGACTTTGCGAGGGCCCTCCGTGTGCCAAAAATAATCCTCGGATACAGCCGCACCCAAAAATAACCGCCCGAAGGCCGGGGCGCCAAGTTCGTCCAGTGGAAAAAGGCCACAAAAACGGGTGGGATATATCCTTGGGGGGTGGGGCTGGCCCACTTCGTCCGCCGGACTCGGAATGGCGCGAGACTTTGCGACGGTCCTCCGTGTGCCAAAAATAGGCCGCGGGCACAGCCGCGCCAAAAAATAACCGCCCGAAGGCCGGGACGCCAAGTTCGTCCAGCGGAAAAAGGCCACAAAAACGGGTGGGCTATAGCCTTGGGGGGTGGGGCTCGCCAACTTCGTCCGCCGGACTCGGAATGGCGCGAGACTTTGCGAGCGCAGTCCGTGTGCCAAAAATAGGCCGCGGACACAGCCGCGCCCAAAAATAACCGCCCGAAGGCAGGGGCGCCAGGTTCGTCCAGCGGAAAAAGGCCACAAAAACGGGTGGGCTATGGCCTTGTGGGGTGGGGCTGGCCCACTTCGTCCGCCGGACTCGGAATTGCGCGAGACTTTGCGAGGGCCCTCCGTGTGCCAAAAATAATCCTCGGATACAGCCGCACCCAAAAATAACCGCCCGAAGGCCGGGGCGCCAAGTTCGTCCAGTGGAAAAAGGCCACAAAAACGGGTGGGATATATCCTTGGGGGGTGGGGCTGGCCCACTTCGTCCGCCGGACTCGGAATGGCGCGAGACTTTGCGACGGTCCTCCGTGTGCCAAAAATAGGCCGCGGGCACAGCCGCGCCAAAAAATAACCGCCCGAAGGCCGGGACGCCAAGTTCGTCCAGCGGAAAAAGGCCACAAAAACGGGTGGGCTATAGCCTTGGGGGGTGGGGCTCGCCAACTTCGTCCGCCGGACTCGGAATGGCGCGAGACTTTGCGAGCGCAGTCCGTGTGCCAAAAATAGGCCGCGGACACAGCCGCGCCCAAAAATAACCGCCCGAAGGCAGGGGCGCCAGGTTCGTCCAGCGGAAAAAGGCCACAAAAACGGGTGGGCTATAGCCTTGGGGGGTGGGGTTGGCCCACTTCGTCCGCCGGACTCGGAATTGCGCGAGACTTTGCGAGGGCAGTCCGTGTGCCAAAAATAGGGCGCGGGAATAGCCACGCCCAAAAAGAACCGCCCGAAGGCAGGGGCGCCAAGTTCGTCCAGCGGAAAAAGACCACAAAAACGGGTGGGCTATAGCCTTGGGGAGTGGGGCTGGCCCACTTCGTCCGCCGGACTCGGAATGGCGCGAGAGTTTGCGAGGGGCCTCCGTGTGCCAAAAATAGGCCGCGGGCACAGCCGCGCCCAAAAATAGCCACCCGAAGGCCGGGGCGCCAGGTTCGTCCAGCGGAAAAAGGCCACAAAAACGGGTGGGCTATGGCCTTGGGGGGTGGGGCTGGCCCACTTCGTCCGCCGGACTCGGAATTGCGCGAGACTTTACGAGGGCCCTCCGTGTGCCAAAAATAGTCCTCGGATACAGCCGCACCCAAAAATAACCGCCCGAAGGCCGGGGCGCCAAGTTCGTCCAGTGGAAAAAGGCCACAAAAACGGGTGGGATATATCCTTGGGGGGTGGGGCTGGCCCACTTCGTCCGCCGGACTCGGAATGGCGCGAGACTTTGCGAGGGCCCTCCGTGTGCCAAAACTATGCCGCGGGTATAGCCGCGCCCAAAAATAACCGCCCGAAGGCAGGGGCGCCATGTTCGTCCAGCGGAAAAAGGCCACAAAAACGGGTGGGCTATAGCCTTGGGGGGTGGGGCTGGCCCACTTCGTCCGCCGGAATCGGAATGGCGCGAGACTTTACGAGGGCCCTCCGTGTGCCAAAAATAGGCCGCGGGTATAGCCTCGCCCAAAAATAACCGCCCGAAGGCAGGGGCGCCATGTTCGTCCAGTGGAAAAAGGCCACAAAAACGGGTGGGATATAGCCTTGGGGGGTGGGGCTGGCCCACTTCGTCCGCCGGACTCGGAATGGCGCGAGACTTTGCGACGGTCCTCCATGTGCCAAAAATAGGCCGCGGCCACAGCCACGCCAAAAAATAACCGCCCGAAGGCCGGGACGCCAAGTTCGTCCAGCGGAAAAAGGCCACAAAAACGGGTGGGCTATAGCCTTGGGGGGTGGGGCTCGTCAACTTCGTCCGCCGGACTCGGAATGGTGCGAGACTGTACGAACGCAGTCCGTGTGCCAAAAATAGGCCGCGGACACAGCCGCGCCCAAAAATAACCGCCCGAAGGCAGGGGCGCCAGGTTCGTCCAGCGGAAAAAGGCAACAAAAACGGGTGGGCTCTAGCCTTGGGGGGTGGGGCTGGCCCACTTCATCCGCCGGACTCGGAATTGCGCGAGACTTTGCGAGGGCAGTCCGTTTGCCAAAAATAGGCCGCGGGAACAGCCGCGCCCAAAAATAACCGCCCGAAGGCAGGGGCGCCAAGTTCGTCCAGCGGAAAAAGGCCACAAAAACGGGTGGGATATAGCCTTGGGGGGTGGGGCTGGCCCACTTCGTCCGCCGGACTAGGAATGGCGCCAGACTTTGCGACGGTCCTCCGTGTGCCAAAAATAGGCCGCGGGCACAGCCGCGCCAAAAAATAACCGCCCGAAGGCCGGGACGCCAAGTTCGTCCAGCGGAAAAAGGCCACAAAAACGGGTGGGCTATAGCCTTGGGGGGTGGGGCTCGCCAACTTTGTCCGCCGGACTCGGAATGGCGCGAGACTTTGCGAGCACAGTCCGTGTGCCAAAAATAGGCCGCGGACACAGCCGCGCCCAAAAATAACCGCCCGAAGGCAGGGGCGCCAGGTTCGTCCAGCGGAAAAAGGCCACAAAAACGGGTGGGCTATAGCCTTGGGGGGTGGGGTTGGCCCACTTCGTCCGCCGGACTTGGAATTGCGCGAGACTTTGCGAGGGCCCTCCGTGTGCCAAAAATAATCCTCGGATACAGCCGCACCCAAAAATAACCGCCCGAAGGCCGGGGCGCCAAGTTCGTCCAGTGGAAAAAGGCCACAAAAACGGGTGGGATATATCCTTGGGGGGTGGGGCTGGCCCACTTCGTCCGCCGGACTCGGAATGGCGCGAGACTTTGCGACGGTCCTCTGTGTGCCAAAAATAGGCCGCGGGCACAGCCGCGCCAAAAAATAACCGCCCGAAGGCCGGGACGCCAAGTTCGTCCAGCGGAAAAAGGCCACAAAAACGGGTGGGCTATAGCCTTGGGGGGTGGGGCTCGCCAACTTCGTCCGCCGGACTCGGAATGGCGCGAGACTTTGCGAGCGCAGTCCGTGTGCCAAAAATAGGCCGCGGACACAGCCGCGCCCAAAAATAACCGCCCGAAGGCAGGGGCGCCAGTGTTGGTCCAAATGGAAAAAGGCCACAAAAACGGGTGGGCTATAGCCTTGGGGGGTGGGGTTGGCCCACTTCGTCCGCCGGACTCGGAATTGCGCGAGACTTTGCGAGGGCAGTCCGTGTGCCAAAAATAGGGCGCGGGAATAGCCACGCCCAAAAAGAACCGCCCGAAGGCAGGGGCGCGCCAAGTTCGTCCAAATGGAAAAAGACCACAAAAACGGGTGGGCTATAGCCTTGGGGAGTGGGGCTGGCCCACTTCGTCCGCCGGACTCGGAATGGCGCGAGAGTTTACGAGGGGCCTCCGTGTGCCAAAAATAGGCCGCGGGCACAGCCGCGCCCAAAAATAGCCACCCGAAGGCCGGGGCGCCAGGTTCGTCCAGCGGAAAAAGGCCACAAAAACGGGTGGGCTATGGCCTTGGGGGGTGGGGCTGGCCCACTTCGTCCGCCGGACTCGGAATTCCGCGAGACTTTGCGAGGGCCCTCCGTGTGCCAAAAATAGTCCTCGGATACAGCAGCACCCAAAAATAACCGCCCGAAGGCCGGGGCGCCAAGTTCGTCCAGTGGAAAAAGGCCACAAAAACGGGTGGGATATATCCTTGGGGGGTGGGGCTGGCCCACTTCGTCCGCCGGACTCGGAATGGCGCGAGACTTTGCGAGGGCCCTCCGTGTGCCAAAACTAGGCCGCGGGTATAGCCGCGCCCAAAAATAACCGCCCGAAGGCAGGGGCGCCATGTTCGTCCAAATGGAAAAAAAAAAGGCCACAAAAACGGGTGGGATATAGCCTTGGGGGGTGGGGCTGGCCCACTTCGTCCGCCGGAATCGGAATGGCGCGAGACTTTACGAGGGCCCTCCGTGTGCCAAAAATAGGCCGCGGGTGTAGCCTCGCCCAAAAATAACCGCCCGAAGGCAGGGGCGCCATGTTCGTCCAGCGGAAAAAGGCCACAAAAACGGGTGGGATATAGCCTTGGGGGGTGGGGCTGGCCCACTTCGTCCGCCGGACTCGGAATGGCGCGAGACTTTGCGACGGTCCTCCATGTGCCAAAAATAGGCCGCGGCCACAGCCACGCCAAAAAATAACCGCCCGAAGGCCGGGACGCCAAGTTCGTCCAGCGGAAAAAGGCCACAAAAACGGGTGGGCTATAGCCTTGGGGGGTGGGGCTCGCCAACTTCGTCCGCCGGACTCGGAATGGTGCGAGACTTTACGAACGCAGTCCGTGTGCCAAAAATAGGCCGCGGGCACAGCCGCGCCAAAAAATAACCACCCGAAGGCCGGGACGCCAAGTTCGTCCAGCGGAAAAAGGCCACAAAAACGGGTGGGGTATAGCCTTGGGGGGTGGGGCTGGCCCACTTCGTCCGCCGGACTCGGAATTGCGCGAGACTTTGCGAGGGCCATCCGTGTGCCAAAAATAGGCTGCGGGTACAGCCGCACCAAAAAATAACCGCCCGAAGGCCGGGGCGCCAAGTTCGTCCAGCGGAAAAAGGCCACAAAAACGGGTGGGATATATCCTTGGGGGGTGGGGCTGGTCCACTTCGTCCGCCGGACTTGGAATGGCGTGAGACTTTGCGAGGGCCCTCCGTGTACCAAAAATAGGCCGCGGGCACAGCCGCGCCCAAAAATAACCGCCCGAAGGCCGGGACGCCAAGTTCGTCCAGCGGAAAAAGGCCACACAAGCGGGTGGGCTATAGCCTCAAAGTGGGGCTCGCCAACTTGGTCCGCCGGACTAGGAATGGCGCGAGACTTTGCGAGCACAGTCCGTGTGCCAAAAATAGGCCGCGGACACAGCCGCGCCCAAAAATAACCGCCCGAAGGCAGGGGCGCCATGTTCGTCCAAATGGAAAAAGGCCACAAAAACGGGTGGGCTATAGCCTTGGGGGGTGGGGTTGGCCCACTTCGTCCGCCGGACTCGGAATTGCGCGAGACTTTGCGAGGGCAGTCCGTGTGCCAAAAATAGGCCGCGGGCACAGCCGCGCCCAAAAATATCCACCCGAAGGCCGGGGCGCCAGGTTCGTCCCAAATGGAAAAAGACCACAAAAACGGGTGGGCTATAGCCTTGGGGAGTGGGGCTGGCCCACTTCGTCCGCCGGACTCGGAATGGCGCGAGAGTTTGCGAGGGGCCTCCGTGTGCCAAAAATAGGCCGCGGGCACAGCCGCGCCCAAAAATAGCCACCCGAAGGCCGGGGCGCCAGGTTCGTCCAGCGGAAAAAGGCCACAAAAACGGGTGGGCTATGGCCTTGTGGGGTGGGGCTGGCCCACTTCGTCCGCCGGACTCGGAATTGCGCGAGACTTTGCGAGGGCCCTCCGTGTGCCAAAAATAGCCCTCGGATACAGCCGCACCCAAAAATAACCGCCCGAAGGCCGGGGCGCCAAGTTCGTCCAGTGGAAAAAGGCCACAAAAACGGGTGGGATATATCCTTGGGGGGTGGGGCTGGCCCTCTTCGTCCGGCGGACTCGGAATGGCGCGAGACTTTGCGAGGGCCCTCCGTGTGCCAAAAATAGTCCTCGGATACAGCCGCACCCAAAAATAACCGCCCGAAGGCCGGGGTGCCAAGTTCGTCTAGTGGAAAAAGGCCACAAAAACGGGTGGGATATATCCTTGGGGGGTGGGGCTGGCCCACTTCGTCCGGCGGACTCGGAATGCTGAGAGACTTTGCGAGGGCCCTCCGTGTGCCAAAGATAGGCCGCGGGTATTGCCTCGCCCAAAAATAACCGCCCGAAGGCAGGGGCGCCATGTTCGTCCAGCGGAAAAAGGCCACAAAAACGGGTGGGATATAGCCTTGGGGGGTGGGGCTGGCCCACTTCGTCCGCCGGACTTGGAATGGCGCGAGACTTTGCGAGGGCCCTCCGTGTGCCAAAAATAGGCCGCGGGTATAGCCGCGCCCAAAAATAACCGCCCGAAGGCAGGGGCGCCATGTTCGTCCAGCGGAAAAAGGCCACAAAAACGGGTGGGCTATAGCCTTGGGGGGTGGGGCTGGCCCACTTCGTCCGCCGGAATCGGAATGGCGCGAGACTTTGCGAGGGCCCTCCGTGTGCCAAAAATAGGCCGCGGGTATAGCCTCGCCCAAAAATAACCGCCCGAAGGCAGGGGCGCCATGTTCGTCCAGCGCAAAAAGGCCACAAAAACGGGTGGGCTATAGCCTTGGGGGGTGGGGCTGGCCCACTTCGTCCGCCGGACTCGGAATGGCGCGACACTTTGCGACGGTCCTCCGTGTGCCAAAAATAGGCCGCGGGCACAGCCACGCAAAAAAATAACCGCCCGAAGGCCGGGACGCCAAGTTCGTCCAGCGGAAAAAGGCCACAAAAACGGGTGGGCTATAGCCTTGGGGGGTGGGGCTCGCCAACTTCGTCCGCCGGACTCGGAATTGCGCGAGACTTTGTGAGGGCCCTCCGTGTGCCAAAAATAGTCCTCGGATTCAGCCGCACCCAAAAATAACCGCCCGAAGGCCGGGGCGCCAAGTTCGTCCAGTGCAAAAAGGCCACAAAAACGGGTGGGATATATCCTTGGGGGGTGGGGCTGGCCCACTTCGTCCGGCGGACTCGGAATGGCGCGAGACTTTGCGAGGGCCGTCCGTGTGCCAAAAATAGGCCGCGGGTACAGCCGTGCCCAAAAATAGCCGCCCGAAGGCCGGGGCGCCAGGTTCGTCCAGCGGGTAAAGGCCACAAAAAAGGGTGGGCTATAGCCTTGGGAGGTGGGGCTGACCAACTTCGTCCGCCGGACTCGGAATGGCGCGAGACTTTAAGAGGGCCCTCCGTGTGCCAAAAATAGGCCGCGGGCACAACCGCGCCCAAAAATATCTGGCCAAAGGTCGGGGCGTCAAGTTCATCCAGCGGGTAAAGGCCACAAAAAAGGGTGGGCTATAGCCTTGGGAGGTGGGGCTGACCAACTTCGTCCGCCGGACTCGGAATGGCGCGAGACTTTAAGAGGGCCCTCCGTGTGCCGAAAATAGGCCGCGGGCACAGCCGCGCCCAAAAATAACCACCCGAAGGCCGGGGTACCAAGTTCGTCCTGCGGAAAAAGGCCACAAAAACGGGTGGGCCAGAGCCTTGGGGGGTGGGGCTGGCCCACTTCGTCCGCCGGACTCGGAATGGTGCGAGACTTTGCGAGGGCCCTCCGTGTACCAAAAATAGACCGCGGGCACAGCCGCGCCCAAAAATAACCGCCCGAAGGGCGGGGCGCCAAGTTCGTCCAGCGGAAAAAGGCCACAAAAACGGGTGGGCCATAGCCTTGGGGGGTGGGTCTGGGCGACTTCGTCCGCCGGACTCGGAATGGCGCGAGACTTTGCGAGGGCCCTCCGTCTGCCAAAAATAGGCCGCGGGCACATCCGCGCCCAAAAATACCCGCCCGAAGGCCGGGGCGCCAAGTTCGTCCGGTGGAAAAAGGCCACAAAAACGGGTGGGCTATAGCCTTGGGGGGTGGGGCTGGCCAACTTTGTCCGCCGGACGCGGAATGGCGCGACACTTTACACGGTGCCTCCGTGTCCCAACAATAGGCCACGGGCACAGCCGCGCCCAAAAATACCAGCCCGAAGGCCGGGGCGCCAAGTTCGTCCAGCGGAAAAAGGCCACAAAAACGGGTGGGCTATAGCCTTGGGGGGTGGGGCTGGCCAGCTTCGTCCGCCGGACTCGGAATGGTGCGACACTTTGCGAGCCGCCTCCGTGTGCCAAAAATAGGCCACGGGCACAGCCGCGCCAAAAAATACCCGCCCGAAGGCCGGGGCGCAGAGTTCGTCCTGCGGAAAAAGGCCACAAAAATGGTTGGGCTATAGCCTTGGGGGGTGGGGCTGGCCAACTTCGTCCGCCGGACTCGGAATGGCGCGACACTTTGCGAGGCACCTCCGTGTGCTAAAAATAGGCCGCGGGCACAGCCGCGCCCAAAAATACCCGCCCGAAGGCCGGGGAGCCAAGTTCGTCCGGCGGAAAAAGGCCACAAAAACGGGTGGGCTATAGCCTTGGGGGGTGGGGCTGGCCAACTTTGTCCGCCGGACGCGGAATGGCGCGACACTTTACACGGCGCCTCCGTGTCCCAACAATAGGCCACGGGCACAGCCGCGCCCAAAAATACCAGCCCGAAGGCCGGGGCGCCAAGTTCGTCCAGCGGAAAAAGGCCAAAAAAACGGGTGTGCTATAGCCTTGGGGGGTGGGGCTGGCCAACTTCGTCCGCCGGACTCGGATTGGCGAGACACTTTACGAGGAGCCTCCATGTGCAAAAAATAGGCCGCGGGCACAGCCACGCCCAAAAATACCCACCCGAACGCCGGGGCGCCATGTTCGTCCAGCGGAAAAAGGCCACAAAAACGGGTGGGCTATAGCCTTGGGGGGTGGGGCTGGCCAACTTCATCCGCCGGACTCGCAATGGTGCGAGACTTTGCGAGGCGCCTCCGTGTGCCAAAAATAGGCCGCGGTCACAGCCGCGACCAAAAATACCCGCCCGAACGCCGGGGCGCCAAGTTCGTCCAGCGGAAAAAGGCCACAAAAACGGGTAGGCTATAGCCTTGGGGGGTGGGGCTGGCCAACTTCGTCCGCCGGACTCAGAATGGCGCGAGACTTTGCGAGGCGCCTCTGTGTCCCAAAAATGGGCCGCGGGCACAGCCGCGCCCAAAAATACCCGCCGAAGGCCGGGGCGCCAAGTTCGTCCAGTGGAAAAAGGCCACAAAAACGGGTGGCCTATAGCCTTGGGGGGTGGGGCTGGCCAACTTTGTCCGCCGGAATTGGAATGGCGCGAGACTTTGGGAGGCACCTTCGTGTGCCAAAAATAAGCCACGGACACAGCCGCGACAAAAAATAGCCGCCCGTCGGCCGGGGCGCCATGTTCGTCCAGCGGAAAAAGGCCATAAAAACGGGTGGGCTATAGCCTTGGGGGGTGGGGTTGGCCAACTTCGACCGCCGCGGCCGAAGGTCCGGTCCCCAAGTTCATCCGCCGCAAAAATGTCGAAAAAAAGGGTGGGCTATAGCCTTGGGGGGAGGGGCTGGCCAAGTTCGTCCGCCGGACTCGGAATGGGGCCAGACTTTGCGAGCGGCCTCCGTGTTCCATAAATAGGCCGCGGACACAGCGGACCCCAAAAATAAGCCCTCGAAGGTCCGGTCCCCTAGTTCGCCCACCGAAAAAATGCCCAAAAAACGGGTGGGCTTTAGCCTTGGGGGGAGGGGCTGGCCAAGTTCGTCCGCCGGACTCGGAATGGGGCCAGACTTTGCGAGGGGCCTCCGTGTGCCAAAAATATGCCACGGGAACAGCCACGCCCAAAAATAAGCGCCCGAAGGTCCGGTCCCCAAGTTCGTCCGCCGCAAAAATGCCGAAAAAACAGGTGGGCTTTAGCATTGGGCGGAGGGGCTGGCCAAGTTCGTCCGCCGGACTCGGAATTGGGCCAGACTTTGCGAGGGGCCTCCGTGTGCCAAAAATAGGCCGCGGGCACAGCCGCGCCCAAAAATAAGCGCCCGAAGGTCCGGTCCCCAAGTTCGTCCGCCGCAAAAATGTCGAAAAAACAGGTAGGCTTTAGCCTTGGGGGGAGCGGCTGGCCAAGTTCGTCCGCCGGACTCGGAATGGGGCCAGACTTTGCGAGGGGCCTCCATGTGCCAAAAATAGGCCGCGCGCATAGTAACGCCCAAAAACAAGCGCCCGAAGGTCCGGTCCCCAAGTTCGTCCGCCGCAAAAATGCCGAAAAAACAGGTGGGCTTTAGCCTTGGGGGGAGGGGCTGGCCAAGTTCGTCCGCCGGACTCGGAATGGGGACAGACTTTGCGAGTGTCCTCCGTCTGCCAAAAATAGGTCGCGGGCATAGTAACACCCAAAAATAAGCGCCCGAAAGTCCGGTCCCCAAGTTCATCCGCCGCAAAAATGTCGAAAAAAAGGGTGGGCTATAGCCTTGGGGGGAGGGGCTGGCCAAGTTCATCCGCCGGACTCGGAATGGGGCCAGACTTTGCGAGTGGCCTCCGTGTTCCATAAATAGGCCACGGACACAGTGGCGCCCAAAAATAAGCCCTCGAAGGTCCGGTCCCCAAGTTCGTCCACCGAAAAAATGCCCAAAAAACGGGTGGGCTATAGCCTTGGGGGGAGAGGCTGGCCAACTTCGTCCGCCGGACTCTGAATGGGGCCAGACTTTGCGACGGCCCTCCGTGTGCCAAAAATATGCCACGGACACAGCCACGCCCAAAAATAAGCGCCCGAAGGTCCGGTCCCCAAGTTCGTCGGCCGCAAAAATGCCGAAAAAACAGGTGGGCTTTAGCCTTGGGGGGAGGGGCTGGCCAAGTTCGTCCACCGGACTCGGAATTGGGCCAGACTATGCGAGGGGCCTCCGTGTGCCAAAAATAGGCCACGGGCACAGCCGCGCCCAAAAATAAGCGCCCGAAGGTCCGGCCCCCAAGTTCGTCCGCCGCAAAAATGCCGAAAAAACAGGTGGGCTTTAGCCTTGGGGGGAGGGGCTGGCAAAGTTCGTCCGCCGGACTCGGAATTGGGCCAGACTTTGCGAGGGGCCTCCGTGTGCCAAAAATAGGCCACAGGCACAGCCGCGCCCAAAAATAAGCGCCCGAAGGTCCGGCCCCCAAGTTCGTCCGCCGCAAAAATGCCGAAAAAACAGGTGGGCTTTAGCCTTGGGGGGAGGGGCTGGCCAAGTTCGTCCGCCGGACTCGGAATTGGGCCAGACTTTACGAGGGGCCTCCGTGTGCCAAAAATAGGCCGTAGGCACAGCCGCACCCAAAAATAAGCGCCCGAAGGTCCGGTCCCCAAGTTCATCCGCCGCAAAAATGCCGAAAAAACAGGTGGGCTTTAGCCTTGGGGGGAGGGGCTGGCCAAGTTCGTCCGCCGGACTCGGAATGGGGCCAGACTTTGCGAGCGGCCTTTGTGTTCCATAAATAGGCCGCGGACACAGCGGCGTCCAAAAATAAGCCCTCGAAGGTCCGGTCCCCAAGTTCGTCCACCGAAAAAATGCCCAAAAAACGGGTGGGCTATAGCCTTGGGGGGAGAGGCTGGCCAACTTCGTCCGCCGGACTCGGAATGGGGCCAGACTTTGCAAGGGGCCTCCGTGTGCCAAAAATATGCCACGGGCACAGCCACGTCCAAAAATAAGCGCCCGAAGGTCTGGTCCCCAAGTTCGTCCGCCGCAAAAATGCCCAAAAAACGGGTGGGCTATAGCCTTGGGGGGAGGTGCAGGCCAAGTTCGTTCGCGGGACTCAGAATGGGGCCAGACTTTGCGAGGGTCCTCCGTGTGCCAAAAACAAGCCGCGGGCACAGCCACGCCCAGAAATAAGCGCCCGAAGGTCCGGTCCCCAAGTTCATCCGCCGCAAAAATTTCGAAAAAAAGGGTGGGCTATAGCCTTGGGGGGAGGGGCTGGCCAACTTCGTCCGCCAGACTCGGAATGGGGCCAGAATTTGCGAGGGGCCTCCATGTACCATAAATAGGCCACAGACACAGCTGTGCCCAAAAATAAGCGCCCGAAGGTCCAGTCCCCAAGTTCGTCCAACGAAAAAATGCCCAAAAAACGGGTGGGCTATAGCATTGGGGGGAGAGGCTGGCCAAGTTTGTCCGCCGGACTCGGAATGGGCCCAGACTTTGTGAGGGGCCTCCGTGTGACAAAAAGAGGCCACGGCCACAGCCGCGCCCAAAAATAAGTGCCCGAAGGTCTTGTCCCCAAGTTCGTCCGCCGCAAAAATGCCCAAAAAACGGGTGGGCTATAGCCTTGGGGGGAGGGGCTGGCCAAGTTTGTTCGCGGGACTCAGAATGTGTTAGACTTTGCGAGGGGCCTCCGGGTGCCAAAAATAGGCCGCGGACACAGCTGCACCCAGGAATAAGCGCCCGAAGGTCCGGTCCCCAAGTTCGTCCGCCGCAAAAATGCCGAAAAAACAGGTGGGCTTTAGCCTTGGGGGGAGGGGCTGGCAAAGTTCGTCCGCCGGACTCGGAATTGGGCCAGACTTTGCGAGGGGCCTCCGTGTGCCAAAAATAGGCCACGAGCACATTCGCACCCAAAAATAAGCGCCCGAAGGTCCGGTCCCCAAGTTCGTGCGCCGCAAAAATGCCGAAAAAACAGGTGGGCTTTAGCCTTGGGGGGAGGGGCTGTCCAAATTCGTCCGCCGGACTCGGAATGGGGACAGACTTTGCGAGGGGCCTCCGTCTGCCAAAAATAGGCCGTGGGCATAGTAACACCCAAAAATAAGTGCCCGAAGGTCCGGTCCCCAAGTTCATCCGCCGCAAAAATGTCGAAAAAAAGGGTGGGCTATAGCCTTGGGGGGAGGGGCTGGCCAAGTTCGTCCGCCGGACTCGGAATGGGGCCAGACTTTGCGAGCGGCCTCCCTGTTCCATAAATAGGCCGCGGACACAGCCGCGCCCAAAAATAGGCCCTCGAAGGTCCGGTCCCCAAGTTCGTCCACCGAAAAAATGCCCAAAAAACGGGTGGGCTATAGCCTTGGGGGGAGAGGCTGGCCAAGTTCGTCCGCCGGACTCGGAATGGTGCCAGACTTTGCGAGGGGCCTCCGTGTGCCAAAAATATGCCACGGGCACAGCCACGCCCAAAAATAAGTGCCCGAAGGTCCGGTCCCCAAGTTCGTCCACCGAAAAAATGCCCAAAAAACGGGTGGGCTATAGCCTTGGGGGGAGAGGCTCGCCAAGTTCGTCCGCCGGACTCGGAATGGGACCAGACATTGCGAGGGGCCTCCGTGTGACAAAAATAGGCCGCGGGCACAGCCGCGTCCAAAAATAAGCACCCGAAGGTCTTGTCCCCAAGTTCGTCCGCCGCAAAAATGTCCAAAAAACGGGTGGGCTATAGCCTTGGGGGGAGGGGCTGGCCAAGTTCGTTCGCGGGACTCAGAATGTGTCAGACTTTGCGAGGGGCCTCCGTGCGCCAAAAATAGACCGCGGACACAGCCGCGCCCAGAAATAAGCGCCCAAAGGTCCGGTCCCCAAGTTCGTCCGCCGCAAAAATGCCGAAAAAACAGGTGGGCTTTAGCCTTGGGGGGAGGGGCTGGCAAAGTTCGTCCGCCGGACTCGGAATTGGGCCAGACTTTGCGAGGGGCCTCCGTGTACCAAAAATTGGCCGCGGGCACATCCGTACCCAAAAATAAGTGCCCGAAGGTCCGGTCCCCAAGTTCGTCCGCCGCAAAAATGCTGAAAAAACAGGTGGGCTTTAGCCTTGGGGGGAGGGGCTGGCCAAGTTCGTCCGCCGGACTCGGAATGGGGACAGACTTCGCGAGGGGCCTCCGTCTGCCAAAAATAGGCCGCGGGCATAGTAACACCCAAAAATAAGTGCCCGAAGGTCCGGTCCCCAAGTTCATCCGCCGCAAAAATGTCGAAAAAAAGGGTGGGCTATAGCCTTGGGGGGAGGGGCTGGCCAAGTTCGTCCGCCGGACTCGGAATGGGGCCAGACTTTGCGAGGTGCCTCCATTTACAAAAAATAGGCCGCGGACACATCCACGCCCAAAAATAAGCACCCGAAGGTCCGGTCCCCAAGTTCATCCGGCGCAAAAACGCCCAAAAAATGAGTGGGCTATAGCATTGGCGAGAGGGGCTGGCCAAGTTCGTTCGCCGGACTCGGAATGGGGCCAGACTTTGCGTGGGGCCTCCGTGTACCAAAAATAGGGCGCGGGCACAGCTGCGCCCAAAAATAAGCAACCGAAGGTCCGGTCCCCAAGTTTGTCCGTCGCAAAAATGCCCAAAAAACGGGTGGGCTATAGCCTCGGGGGGAGGGGCTGGCCATGTTCGTCTGCCGGACTCGGAATGGGGCTAGACTTTGCGACGGGCCTTCGTGTTCCAAAAATAGGCCGCGGGCATAGCCGCGCCCAAAAATAACCACCCGAAGGCCGGGCCGCCAAGTTCGTCCTGTGGAAAAAGGCCACAAAAACGGGTGGGCTATAGGCTTGGGGGGTGGGGCTGGCCAAGTTCGTCCGCCGGACTCAGAATTGGGCGAGACTTTGTGAGCGGCCTACCTGTGCCAAATATAGGCCGCAACCACAGCCGCGGCCAAAAATAACTGCCCAAATGCCGGGGCGCCAAGTTCGTCCAGCGAAAAAAGGCCACAAAAACGGGTGGGCTATAGCCTTGGGTGGTAGCGCTAGCCAAGTTCGTCGGCCGGACTCGGAATGGGATGAGACTTTGCGAGCGGCCTCCATGTGCCAAAATTAGGATGTGCGCACAGCCGCGCCCAAAAATAACCGCCCGACGGCCGGGGCGTCAAGTTCGTCCAGCGGAAAAAGACCACAAAATCAGGTGGGCTATAGCGTTGGGGGGTGGGGCTGGCCAAGTTCGTCCACCGGACTCGGAATGGGGCGAGACTTTGGGAGCGGCCTCCATGTACCAAAAATAGCCCGCGGGCACAGCCGCGCCCAAAAATAACCCCCGGAAGGCCGGGGCGCCAAGTTCGTCCAGCAGAAAAAGTCCAGAAAAACGGGTGGGCTATACCCTTGGGGGGTGGGGCTGGCCAAGTTCGTCCGCCAGACTCGGAATGGTACGAGACTTTGCGAGCGGCCTCCGTGTGCCAAAAATCAGCCGCGGGCACAGCCCCGCCCAAAAAGAACCGCCCGAAGGCCGGGACGCCAAGTTCGTCCAGCGGTAAAAGGCCAGAAAAACGGGTGGGCTATACCCTTTGGGGGTGGGGCTGGCCAAGTTCGTCCGCCGGACACGGAATGGTATGAGACTTTGCGAGCGGCCTCCGTGTGCCAAAAATAGGCCGCGGGCACAGGTGCGCCATAAAAGAACCACCCGAAGGCCGGGGCACCAAGTTCGTCCAGCGGAAAAAGGCCACAAAAACGGGTGGGCTATAGCCGTGGGGGGTGGGGCTGGCCAGGTTCGTCCGCCGGACTCGGAATGGGGTGAGACTTTGCGGGCGGCCTCCGTGTGCAAAAAATAGGCCGCGGGTACAGACGTGCCCAAAAATAACCGTCCGAAGGCCGGGGCGCCAAGTTCGTCCAGCGGAAAAAAGCCACAAAAACGGGTGGGCTATAGCCTTGGGGGGTGGGACTGCCCAAGTTCGTCCGCCGGACTCGGAATGGGACGAGACTTTGCGAGCGGCCTCCGTGTGCCAAAAATAGGATGCGGGAACAGCCGCGCCCAAAAATAACTGCCTGAAGGCCGGGTTGCCAAGTTCGTCCAGCGGAAAAAGGCCACAAAAACGTGTGGGCTATAGCCTTGGGGGGTGGGGCCGGCCAAGTTCGTCCGCCGGACTCGGAATGGGACGAGACTTTGCGAAAGGCCTCCGCGTGCGAAAAATAGGCCGTGGGCACAGTCGTACCAAAAAATAACCGGCCGAAAGCTGGGGCGCCAAGTTCGTCCAGCGGAAAAAGGCCACAAAAAAGGGTGGGCTATAGCGTTGGGGGGTGGGGCTGGCCAAGTTCGTCCGCCGGACTCGGAATGGGACGAGACTTTGCGAGCAGTCTCCATGTGCCAAAAATAGGCCGCGGGCACATCCGCACCCAAAAATAAGCGCCCGATGGTCCGGTCCCCTTTTTCGTACGCGGAAAAACTGCACAAAAACGGGTGGTCTATAGCGTTGGGGGTTGGGGCTGGCCAAGTTCGTCCGCCGGACTCGGAATCGGGCCAGACTTTGTGAGGGGTGTCCGTGTGTCAAAAATAGGCCGCGGGCACAGCCGCGGCCAAAAATAAGCGCCCGAAGGCTGGGTCGTCAAGTCTGTCCCATGGAAAAAGGCCACAAAAACGGGTGGGCTATAGCCTTAGGGGATGGGGCTGGCCAAGTTCGTCCGCCGGACTCGGAATGGGGCGAGACTTTGCGAGCAGCCTCCGTGTGCCAAAAATAGGCAGCGGGCAAAGCCGCACCCAAAAAGAACCACCCGAAGGCTGGGTCGTCAAGTTCGTCCTGCGGAAAAAGGCCACAAAAACGGGTGGGCTATAGCCTTAGGGGATGGGGCTGGCCAAGTTCGTCCGCCGGACTCGGAATGGGGCGAGACTTTGCGAGCAGCCTCCGTGTGCCAAAAATAGGCAGCGGGCAAAGCCGCGCCCAAAAAGAACCACCCGAAGGCCGGGGCGCCAAGTTCGGCCACCGGAAAAAGGCCACAAAAACGGGTGGGCTATAGCCTTGAGGGGTGGGGTTGGCCTAGTTCGTCCGCCGGACTTGGAATGGGGCGAGACTTTTTGAGCGGCCTCCATGTGCAAAACATAGGCCGCCGCCACAGCCACGGCCATAAATAACCGCCCGAAGGCAGGGGCACCAAGTTCATCCAGCGGAAAAAGGCCACAAAAACGGTTGGGCTATAGCCTTGGGGGGTGGGGCTGGCCAAGTTTGTCCGCCGGACTAGGAATCGGACGAGACTTTGCGATCATTCTCTGTGTACCATACATAGGCCGCGGGCACTGCCGCGCCGGAAAATAACCACCCGAAGGCCGCGGCGCCAAGTTCCTCCAGCGGAGAAAGGGCACAAAAACGTGTGGGCTATAGCCTTGGGGGGTGGGGCTGCCCAAGTTCGTCCACCTGACCCGGAATGGGGTGAGATTTGCGAGCGGCCTCCGTGTGCCAAAAATAGGATGCGGGAACAGCCGCGCCCAAAAATAACTGCCTGAAGGCCGGGTTGCCAAGTTCGTCCAGCGGAAAAAGGCCACAAAAACGTGTGGGCTATAGCCTTGGGGGGTGGGGCCGGCCAAGTTCGTCCGCCGGACTCGGAATGGGACGAGACTTTGCGAGCGGCCTCCGCGTGCGAAAAATAGGCCGTGGGCACAGTCGTACCAAAAAATAACCGGCCGAAAGCCGGGGCGCCAAGTTCGTCCAGCGGAAAAAGGCCACAAAAAAGGGTGGGCTATAGCGTTGGGGGGTGGGGCTGGCCAAGTTCGTCCGCCGGACTCGGAATGGGACGAGACTTTGCGAGCAGTCTCCATGTGCCAAAAATAGGCCGCGGGCACATCCGCACCCAAAAATAAGCGCCCGAAGGTCCGGTCCCCAAGTTCGTCCGCCGAAAAAATGCCCAAAAACCGGTGGACTATAGCCTTGGGGGAAGGGGCTGGCCAAGTTCGTCCGCCGGACTCGGAATCGGGCCAGACTTTGTGAGGGGTGTCCGTGTGTCAAAAATAGGCCGCGGGCACAGCCGCGGCCAAAAATAAGCGCCCGAAGGCTGGGTCGTCAAGTTCGTCCTGCGGAAAAAGGCCACAAAAACGGGTGGGCTATAGCCTTAGGGGATGGGGCTGGCCAAGTTCGTCCGCCGGACTCGGAATGGGGCGAGACTTTGCGAGCAGCCTCCGTGTGCCAAAAATAGGCAGCGGGCAAAGCCGCACCCAAAAAGAACCACCCGAAGGCTGGGTCGTCAAGTTCGTCCTGCGGAAAAAGGCCACAAAAACGGGTGGGCTATAGCCTTAGGGGATGGGGCTGGCCAAGTTCGTCCGCCGGACTCGGAATGGGGCGAGACTTTGCGAGCAGCCTCCGTGTGCCAAAAATAGGCAGCGGGCAAAGCCGCGCCCAAAAAGAACCACCCGAAGGCCGGGGCGCCAAGTTCGGCCACCGGAAAAAGGCCACAAAAACGGGTGGGCTATAGCCTTGGGGGTTGGGGCTGGCCTAGTTCGTCCGCCGGACTTGGAATGGGGCGAGACTTTTTGAGCGGCCTCCATGTGCAAAACATAGGCCGCCGCCACAGCCACGGCCATAAATAACCGCCCGAAGGCAGGGGCACCAAGTTCATCCAGCGGAAAAAGGCCACAAAAACGGTTGGGCTATAGCCTTGGGGGGTGGGGCTGGCCAAGTTTGTCCGCCGGACTAGGAATCGGACGAGACTTTGCGAGCATTCTCTGTGTACCATACATAGGCCGCGGGCACTGCCGCGCCGGAAAATAACCACCCGAAGGCCGCGGCGCCAAGTTCCTCCAGCGGAGAAAGGGCACAAAAACGTGTGGGCTATAGCCTTGGGGGGTGGGGCTGCCCAAGTTCGTCCACCTGACCCGGAATGGGGTGAGATTTGCGAGCGGCCTCCGTGTGCCAAAAATAAACCGTAGGCACAGCCGCGCCCAAAAATAACCGTACGAAGGACGGGGCACCAAGTTCGCCCAGCGTTAAAAGGCCACAAAAACGGGTGGGCTATAGCATTGGGGGGTGGGGCTGGCCAAGTTCGTCCGCCGGACTCGGAATGGCGCGAGACTTTGCGAGGGCCCTCCGTGTGCCAAAAATAGGCCGCAGGTACAGCCGCGCCCAAAAATAACCGCCCGAAGGCCGGGGCGCCATGTTCGTCCAGCGGAAAAAGGCCACAAAAACGGGTGGGCTATAGGCGTGGGGGGTGGGGCTGGCCCACTTCGTCCGCCGGACTCGGAATGGCGCGAGACTTTACGAGGGGCCTCCGTGTGCAAAAAATAGGCCGCGGGCATAGCCACGCCCAAAAATAACCGCCCGAAGGTCGGGGAGCCAATTTCGTCCAGCGGAAAAAGGCCACAAAAACGGTCTGCCAAAAATGGGGCCAGACTCGAAATGGGGCCAGACTTTGCGAGGGGCCTCCATGTGCCAAGAATAGGCCGCGGACAAAGCCACGCCCAAAAATAAGCGCCCGAAGGTCCGGTCCCCATGTTCGTCCGCCGCAAAAAACCCAAAAAACGGGTGGGCTATAGCCTTGGTGGGAGGGGCTGGCCAAGTTCGTCCGCCGGACTCGGAATGGGGCCAGACTTTGCGAGGGGACTCCGTGTGCCAAAAACAGGCCGCGGGTACAGCCGCGCCCAGAAATGAGCAACCGAAGGTATGGTCCCCAGGTTCGTCCGCTGCAAAAATACCCAAAACACGGGTGGGCTATAGCCTTGGGGGGAGGGGCTGGCATAATTCGTCTGTCGGACTCGGAATGGGGCCAGACTTTGCGAGGGGCATCCGTGCACCAAAAACAGGCCGCGGACACAGCCGTGCCCAGAAATAAGCACCCGAATGTATGGTCCCCAGGTTCGTCCGCCGCAAAAATGCCCAAAAAACGGTTGGGCTATAGCCTTGGGGGGAGGGGCTGGCCAAGTTCGTCCGCCGGACTCAGAATGGGGCCAGACTTTGTGAGGGGCCTCCGTGTACGAAAAAGAGGTCGTGGGCACAGCCGCGCCCAACAATAATCGCCCGAAGGTCCGGTCCCCATGTTCGTCCGCCGCAAAAACGCCCAAAAAACGGGTGGGCTATAGCCTTGCGGGGAGGGGCTGACCAAGTTCGTCCGCCGGACTAGGAATGGGGCCAGACTTTGTGAGGGGCCTTCGTGTACCAAAAAATGGCCGCGGGCATAGCCACGCCCCGAAATAAGCACCCAAAGGTCTGGTCCCCAAGTTCGTCCGCCGCAAAAATGCCCAAAAAACCGGTGGGCTATAGCCTTGGGGGGAGGGGCTGGCCAAGTTCGTCCGCCGGACTCGGAATGGGGCCAGACTTTGCGAGGGGACTCCGTGTGCCAAAAACAGGCCATGGGTACAGCTGCGCCCAGAAATGAGCAACCGAAGGTATGGTCCCCAGGTTCGTCCGCTGCAAAAATGCCCAAAACACGGGTGGGCCATAGCCTAGGGGGAGGGGCTGGCATAGTTCGTCTGCCGGACTCGGAATGGGGCCAGACTTTGTGAGGGGCCTCAATGCACCAAAAACAGGCCGAGGGCACAGCCGCTCCCAGAAATCAGTGCCCGAAGGTCCGGTCCCCAAGTTCGTTCGCCGCAAAAATGCCCAAAAAACGGGTGGGCTATAGCCTTGGGTGGAGGGCCTGGCCAAGTTCGTCCGCCGGACTCGGAATGGGGCTAGACTTTGCGAGGTTACTCCGTGTGCCAAAAACAGGCTGCGGGTACAGTCGCGCCCAGAAATGAGCAACCGAAGGTATGGTCCCCAGGTTCGTCCGCTGCAAAAATGCCCAAAACACGGGTGGGCTATAGCCTCGGGGGGAGGGGCTGGCATAGTTCGTCTGCCGGACTCGGAATGGGGCCAGACTTTGCGAGGGGCCTCCGTGCACTAAAAATAGGCCGCGGGCACAGTTGCGCCCAGAAATAAGCACCCGAAGGTCCGGTCCCCAAGTTCGTTCGCCGCAAAAATGCCCAAAAAACGGGTGGGCTCTAGCCTTGGGGGGAGGGCCTGGCCAAGTTCGTCCGCCGGACTCAGAACGGTGCCAGACTTTGCGAGGGGTCTCAGTGTGCCAATAACAGTCCGTGGGCACAGCCGCGCCCAGAAATAAGCACCCGAATGTATGGTCCCCAAGTTCGTCCGCCGGACTCGGAATGACGCGAGACTTTGCGAGGGCCCTCCGTGTGCCAAAAATAGGCCACGGGCACAGCCGCGCCCAAAAACAACCGCCTGAAGGCCGGGGCGCCATGTTCGTCCAGCGTAAAAAGGCCACAAAAACGGGTGGGCTGTAGGCGTGGGGGGTGGGGCTGGCCCACTTCGTCCGCCGGACTCGGAATGGCGCGAGACTTTGCGAGGGGCCTCCGTGTGCCAAAAATAAGCCGCGGGCACAGCCACCGCCATAAATAACCGCCCGAAGGCAGGGGCGCCAAGTTCTTCCAGTGGCAAAAGGCTACAAAAGCGAGTGGGCTATAGCCTTGGGCACAGCCGTGCCCAAAAATAACCGCCCGAAGGCCGGGGCGCCAAGTTCGTCCAGCTGAAAAAACCCAAAAAAAACGGGTGGGGTATAGCCTTGGGGGGTGGGGCTGGCCAAGTTCGATCGCCGGACTCGGAATGGGGCGAGACTTTGCGAGGGGCCTCCGTTTTCCAAACATAGCCAGTGTGCTGAGCCGCCCCAACAAATAACCGCCCGAAGGCCGGGGCGCCAAGTTCGTCCAGCGGAAAAAGGCCACAAAAACGGATGGGCTATAGCCTTGGGGGGTGGGGCTGGCCAACTTGGTCCGCCGGACTCGGAATGGCGCGAGCCTTTGCGACTCCCCTCCGTGTGCCAAAAATAGGACGCATGGTACAGCCGCCCAAAAATAACCGCCCGAAGGCCGGGGCGCCATGTTCGTCCAGCGGAAAAAGGCCACAAAAACGGGTGGGCTATAGGCGTGGGGGGTGGGGCTGGCCCACTTCGTCCGCCGGACTCGGAATGGCGCGAGACTTTGCGAGGGGACTCCGTGTGCCAAAAATAGGCCGTGGGCAGAGCCGTGCCCAAAAATAACCGCCCGAAGGCCGGGGCGCCAAGTTCGTCCAGCGGAAAAAGGCCACAAAAACGGATGGGCTATAGCCTTGGGGGGTGGGGCTGGCCAACTTGGTCCGCCGGACTCGGAATGGCGCGAGCCTTAGCGACTCCCCTCCGTGTGCCAAAAATAGGCCGCGGGTACAGCCGTGCCCAAAAATAACCGCCCGAAGGCCGGGGCGCCATGTTTGTCCAGCGGAAAAAGGCCACAAAAACGGGTGGGCTATAGGCGTGGGGGGTGGGGCTGGCCCACTTCGTCCGCCGGACTCGGAATGGCGCGAGACTTTGCGAGGGGCCTCCGTGTGCCAAAAATAAGCCGCGGGCACAGCCACCGCCATAAATAACCGCCCGAAGGCAGGGGCGCCAAGTTCTTCCAGTGGCAAAAGGCTACAAAAGCGGGTGGGCTATAGCCTTGGGCACAGCCGTGCCCAAAAATAACCGCCCGAAGGCCGGGGCGCCAAGTTCGTCCAGCTGAAAAAACCCAAAAAAAACGGGTGGGGTATAGCCTTGGGGGGTGGGGCTGGCCAAGTTCGACCGCCGGACTCGGAATGGGGCGAGACTTTGCGAGCGGCCTCCGTGTACGAAAAATAAGCCGAGGGCACAGCCGCGCTAAAAATAACCGCCCGACGGCCGGGGTGCCAAGTTCACCCCACGCAAAAACCCCACAAAAACGGGTGGTCTATATCCTTGGGGGGTGGGGCTGGCCAAGTTCGTCCGCCGGACTCGGAATGGGATGAGACTTTGCGAGCGGCCTCCGTGTTCCACAACCAGGCCGCCGGCACAGCCCCCCCCAAAAATAACTGCCCGATGGCCGGGGCGCCAAGTTCCTCAAACGGAAAAAGGCCCCAAAACGGGTGGGCTATAGCCTTGGGGGGTGGGGCTGTCCAAGTTCGTCCGCCGGACTTGGAATGGGACGAGACTTTGCGAGCAGCCTCCGTGTACCAAAAATAGGCCGTGGGCACAGCCGCACCCAAAAATAACCGCCCGAAGGCCGGGGCGCCATGTTCGTCCAGCGGAAAAAGGCCACAAAAACGGGTGGGCTATGGGCGTGGGGGGTGGGGCTGGCCCACTTCGTCCGCCGGACTCGGAATGGCGCGAGACTTTGCGAGGGGCCTCCGTGTACAAAAAATAGGCCGTGGGCAGAGCCGCACCCGAAAATAACCGCCCGAAGGCCGGGGCGCCAAGTTCATCCAGCGGAAAAATGCCACAAAAATGGGTGGGCTATAGCCTTGGGGGGTGGGGCTGGCCAACTTCGTCCGCCGGACTCGGAATGGCGCGAGACACGATGCGAGGCCCCTCCGTGAGCCAAAAATAGGCGGAGGGCACAGCCGCTCCCAAAAATAACCGCCCGAAGGCCGGGGCGCCAAGTTCGTCCAGCGGAAAAAGGCCACAAAAACGGGTGGGCTATAGCCTTGGGAGGTGGGGCTGGCCAACTTCATCCGCCGGACTCGGAAAGGCGCGAGACTTTGCGAGGGGCCTCCGTGTGTCAAAAATAGGCCGCGGGCACAGCCGCATCCAAAAATAACTGCCCGAAGGCCGGGGCGCCAAGTTCGTCCAGCGGAAAAAGGCCACAAAAATGGGTGGGCAATAGCCTTGGGAGGTGGGGCTGGCCAACTTCGTCCGACGGACTCGGAATGGCGCGAGACTTTGCGAGGGGCCTCCGTGTGCCAAAAATAGGCCGCGGGCACAGCTGCGCCCAAAAATAACCTCCCGAAGGCCGGGGCGCCAAGTTCGTCCAGCGGAAAAAGGCCACAAAAACGGGTGGGCTATAGACTTGGGAGGTGGGGCTGGCCAACTTCGTCCGCCGGACTCGGAATGGCGCGAAACTTTGCGAGGGGCCTCCGTGTGCCAAAACTAGGCTACGAGCACAGCGGCGCCCAAAAATAACGTCCCGAAGGCCGGGGTGCCAAGTTCGTCCAGCGGAAAAAGGCCACAAAAACGGGTGGGCTATAGACTTGAGGGGTGGGGCTGGCCAAATTCGTCCGCCGGACTCGGAATGGTGCAAGACTTTGCGAGGGGCCTCCGTGTGCCAAAAATAGGCCGCGGGCACAGCTGCGCCCAAAAATAACCTCCCGAAGGCCGGGGCGCCAAGTTCGTCCAGCGGAAAAAGGCCACCAAAACGGGTGGGCTATAGCCTTGGGAGGTGGGGCTGGCCAACTTCGTCCCCCGGACTCGGAATGGCGCGAGACTTTGCGAGGGGCCTCCGTGTGCAAAAAATAGGCTACGAGCACAGCCGTGCCCAAAAATAACCACCCGAAGGCCGGGGCGCCAAGTTCGTCCAGCAGAAAAAGGCCACAAAAACGGGTGGGCTATAGCCTTGGGGGGTGGGGCTGGGCAACTTCGTCCGCCGGACTCGGAATGGGGCAAGACTTTACGAGGGCCCTCCCCAACTTCGTCCGCCGGACTCGGAATGGGGCGAGACTTTACGAGCGGCCTCCGCATGCCAAAAATAGGCCGTTGGCACAGCCGCGCCCAAAAATAACCCCCCGAAGGTCGGCGCGCCCAAACCCCCCAGCGGAAAAATGGCCAAAAAACGGGTGCGCTATAGCCTTGGGGGGAGGGGCTGGCCCACTTCGTCCGCCGGACTCGGAATGGGGGGAGACTTTTCGAGCTTCCTCCGCTTGCCAAAAATAGGCCGCGGGAACAGCCGCGCCCAAAAATAACCCCCCAAAGGTCGGCGCGCCCAAACCCCCCAGCGGAAAAATGGCCAAAAAACGGGTGCGCTATAACCATGGGGGGAGGGGCTGGCCAACTTCGTCCGCCGGATTCGGAATGGGGCGAGACTTTACGAGCGGCCCCCGTATGCCAAAAATAGGCTGCGGGCACAGCCGCGCCCAAAAATAACCCCCCGAAGGTCGGCGCGCCCAAACCCCCCAGCGGAAAAATGGCCAAAAAACGGGTGGCTATAGCCTTGGGGGGAGGGGCTGGCCAACTTCGTCCGCCGGACTCGGAATGGGGGGAGACTTTGCGAGCAACCTCCGCGTGCCAAAAATAGGCCGCGGGAACAGCCGCGCCCAAAAATAACCCCCCGAAGGTCGGCGCGCCCAAACCCCCCAGCGGAAAAATGGCCAAAAAACGGGTGCGCTATAACCATGGGGGGAGGGGCTGGCCAACTTCGTCCGCCGGATTCGGAATGGGGCGAGACTTTACGAGCGGCCCCCGTATGCCAAAAATAGGCTGCGGGCACAGCCGCGCCCAAAAATAACCCCCCGAAGGTCGGCGCGCCCAAACCCCCCAGCGGAAAAATGGCCAAAAAACGGGTGGCTATAGCCTTGGGGGGAGGGGCTGGCCAACTTCGTCCGCCGGACTCGGAATGGGGGGAGACTTTGCGAGCAACCTCCGCGTGCCAAAAATAGGCCGCGGGAACAGCCGCGCCCAAAAATAACCCCCCGAAGGTCGGCGCGCCCAAACCCCCCAGCGGAAAAATGGCCAAAAAACGGGTGCGCTATAACCATGGGGGGAGGGGCTGGCCAACTTCGTCCGCCGGATTCGGAATGCGGCGAGACTTTACGAGCGGCCCCCGTATGCCAAAAATAGGCTGCGGGCACAGCCGCGCCCAAAAATAACCCCCCGAAGGTCGGCGCGCCCAAACCCCCCAGCGGAAAAATGGCCAAAAAACGGGTGGCTATAGCCTTGGGGGGAGGGGCTGGCCAACTTCGTCCGCTGGACTCGGAATGGGGGGAGACTTTGCGAGCAACCTCCGCGTGCCAAAAATAGGCCGCGGGAACAGCCGCGACAAAAAATAACACCACGAAGGTTGGCGCGCACAAACCCCCGAGCGGAATTATTGCCTAAAAACGGGTGCTCTATCTCGTTGGTGGTTTGGGCTGGCCATCTTCGTCCGACGGATTCGGAATGGGGCGAGACTTTACGAGCGGCCTCCGTATGCCAAAATAGGCTGTGGCCACAGCCGCTTCAAAAATAACCCCCCGAAGGTCGGCGCCGCCCAAACCCCCAGCGGAAAATGGCCAAAAAAACGGGTGCGCTATAACCTTGGGGGAGGGGCTGGACAACTTCGTCTCGCGGACTCGGAATGGGGCGAGACTTTACGAGCGGCCTCTGCATGCCAAAATAGGCTGCGGCACAGCCAGCCGGCAAAAATAGCCCCCGAAGGTCGGGCGCGCCCAAACCCCAGCGGAAAAAGGCCACAAAAACGGGTGGGCTATAGCCTTGGGGGGTGGGGCTGGCCAAGTTCGTCCGCCGGACTCGGAATGGGGCGAGACTTTGCGAGCAACCTCCGCGTGCCAAACATAGGCAGCGGGAACAGCCGCGCCCAAAAATAACCCCCGAAGGTCGACGCGCCCAAACCCCCCAGCGGAAAAATGGCCAAAAAACGGGTGCGCTATAGCCTTGGGGGGAGGGGCTGGCCAACTTCGTCCGCCGGATTCGGAATGGGACGAGACTTTACGAGCGGCCTCCGTATGCCAAAAATAGGCTGTGGCCACAGCCGCGCCCAAAAATAACCCCCCGAAGGTCGGCGCGCCCAAACCCCCCAGCGGAAAAATGGCCAAAAAACGGGTGCGCTATAACCTTGGGGGGAGGGGCTGGACAACTTCGTCCGCCGGACTCGGAATGGGGCGAGACTTTGCGAGCGGCCTCTGCATGCCAAAAATAGGCTGCGGGCACAGCCGCGCCCAAAAATAGCCCCCCGAAGGTCGGCGCGCCCAAACCCCCCAGCGGAAAAATGGCTAAAAAACGGGTGCGCTATAGCCTTGGGTGGAGGGGCTGGCCCACTTCGTCCGCCGGACTCGGAATGGGGCAAGACTTTGCGAGCGGACTCCGCGTGCCAAAAATAGGCCGCGGGCACAGCCGCGCCCAAAAATAACCCCCCGAATATCCGCGCGACCACTCCCCCCAGCGGAAATATGGCCAAAAAACGGGTGCGCTATAGCCTTGGGTGGAGGGGCTGGCCAACTTCGTCCGCCGGACTCGGAATGCGGCGACACTTTACGAGCGGCCTCCGTGTTCCAAAAATAGGCCGTGGGCCAGCCGCGCCCAAAAATAACCTCCGAAGGTCGGCGCGTGCCAAAACCCCCAGCGGAAAAATGGCCAAAAACGGGGGCTATAGCCTTGGGGGAGGGCTGGCCAACTTCGTCCGCCGGACTCGGAATGGGGGGAGACTTTGCGAGCAACCTCCGCATGCCAAAAATAGGCCGCGGGAACAGCCGGGCCAAAAAATAATCCCCCGAAGGTCGGCGCGCCCAAACCCCCAGCGGAAAAATGGCCAAAAAACGGGTGCGCAATAGCCTTGGGGGGAGGGGCTGGCCAACTTCGTCCGCCGGACTCGGAATGGGAGGAGACTTTGCGAGCAACCTCCGCATGCCAAAAATAGGCCGTGGGAACTGCCGCGCCCAAAAATAAGCGCCCAAAGGTCGTGGTACCAAAACCCCCCAGCGGAAAAATGGCAAAAAAACGGGTGGGCTATAGCCTTGGTGGGGGGCGCGGGCGAAGTTCGTCCGCCGGACTCGGAATAGGGCGAGACTTTGCGAGGGCCCTCGGGGTGCCAAAAATAAGCCGCGGGCAAAGCCGCGCCCAAAAATAAGCGCCCGAAGGTCGTGGTGCCAAAAACCCCCAGCGGAAAAATGGCCAAAAAACGGGTGGGCTATAGCCTTGGTGGGGGGCGCGGGCGAAGTTCGTCCGCCGGACTCGAAATGGAGCGAGACTTTGCGAGGGGCCTCAGGGTGCCAAAAATAAGCCGCGGGCAAAGCCGCGCCCGAAGGTCGTGGTGCCAAAAACCCCCAGCGGATAAATGGCCAAAAAACGGGTGGGCTATAGCCTTGGTGGGGGGCGCGGGCGAAGTTCGTCCGCCGGACTCGGAATGGGGCGAGACTTTGCGAGCGGCCTCGGGGTGCCAAAAATAAGCCGTGGGCAAAGCCGCGCCAAAAAATAAGCGCCCGAAGGTCGTGGTACCAAAACCCCCCAGCGGAAAAATGGCCAAAAAACGGGTGGGCTATAGCCTTGGTGGGGGGCGCGGGCGAAGTTCGTCCGCCGGACTCGGAATGGGGTGAGACTTTGAGAGGGTGTCGGGGTGCCAAAAATAAGCCGTGGGCAAAGCCGCGCCCAAAAATACCCGCCCGAAGGCCGGGCGCCAAGTTCGTCCCAAGCGGAAAAAGGCCACAAAAACGGGTGGGCTATAGCCTTGGGGGGTGGGGCTGGCCAACTTCGTCCGCCGGACTCGGAATGGCGCGAGACTTTGCGAGGCGCCTCCGTGTACAAAAACTAAGCCGCGGGCACAGCCTCACCCAAAAATACCCGCCCGAAGGTCGGGGCGCCAAGTTCGTCCAGCGGAAAAAGGCCACAAAAACGGGTGGGCTATAGCCTTGGGGGGTGGGGCTCGCCAACTTCGTTCGCCGGACTCGGAATGGCGCGAGACTTTACGAGGCCCCTCCGTGTGCCAAAAATAGGCCGCGGGCACAGGAGCCCAAAAAAAACATCCCGAAGCCCGGGCCCCAAGTTCGTCCAAATGGAAAAAGGCCACAAAAACGGGTGGGCTATAGCCTTGGGGGGGGGGGCTGGCCAACTTCGTCCGCCGGACTAGGAATAGCGCGAGACTTTACGAGGCCCCTCCGTGTGCCAAAAATAGGCCGCGGGCACAGCCGCACCCAAAAATACCCGCCCGAAAGCCGGGGCGCCAAGTTCGTCCAGCGGAAAAAGGCCACAAAAACGGGTGGGCTATAGCCTTGGGGGGTGGGGCTGGCCAACTTCGTCCACCGGACTCGGAATGGCACGAGACATTGCGAGTCGCCTCCGTGTGCCAAAAATAGCCCGAGGGCACAGCCGCGCCCAAAAATACCAGCCCGAAGGCCGGGGCGCCAAGTTCGTCCAGCGGTAAAAGGCCACAAAAACGGGTGGGCTATAGCCTTGGGGGGTGGGGCTGGCCAACTTCGTCCGCCGGACTCGGAATGGCTCGAGACGTTGCGAGGCCCCTCCGTGTGCCAAAAATAGGCCGCGGGCACAGCCGCGCCCAAAAATACCCCCCCGAAGGCCGGGGCGCCAAGTTCGTCCGGCGGAAAAAGGCCACAAAAACGGGTGGGCTATAGCCTTGGGGGGTGGGGCTGGCCAAATTCGTCCGCCGGACTCAGATTGGCGCGAGACTTTGCGAGGCGCCTCCGTGTCCCAAAAATAGGTCGCGGGCACAGACGCTCCCAAAAATACCCGCCCGATGGCCGGGGCGCCAAGTTCGTCCAGCGGAAAAAGGCCACAAAAACGGGTGGGCTATAGCCTTGGGGTGTGGGGCTGGCCAACTTCGTCCGCCGGACTCGGAATGGCGCGAGACTTTGCGAGGCACCTCCGTGTGCCAAAACTAAGCCGCGGGCACAGCCGTACCCAAAAATACCGCCCGAAGGCCGGGGCGCCAAGTTCGTCCAGCGGAAAAAGGCCACAAAAACGGGTGGGCTATAACCTTGGGGGTTGGGGCTAGCCAAATTCGTCCGCCGGACTCGGAATGGCGCGAGACTTTGCGAGGCACCTCCGTATGCCAAAACTAGGCTGCGGACACACCCGCGCCCAAAAATACCCGCCCGAAGGCCGGGGCGCCAAGTTCGTCCAGCGGTAAAAGGCCACAAAAACGGGTGGGCTATAGCCTTGGGGGGTGGGGCTGGCCAACTTCGTCCGCCGGACTCGGAATGGCACGAGACTTTGCGAGGCACCTCCGTGTGCCAAACACAGGCCGCGGGCACAGCCGCGCCCAAAAATACCAGCCCGAAGGCCGGGGCGCCATGTACGTCCAGCGGAAAAAGTCCACAAAAACGGGTGGCCTATAGCCTTGGGGGGCGGGGCTGGCCAACTTCGTCCGCCGGACTCGGAATGGCGCGAGACTTTGCGAGGCGTCTCCGTGTCCCAAAAATAGGCCGCGGGCACAGCCACGTCCAAAAATACCCGCCCGAAGGCCGGGGCGCCAAGTTCGTCCAGCGGAAAAAGGCCACAAAAACGGGTGGGCTCTAGCCTTGGGCGATGGGGCTGGCCAACTTCGTCCGCCTGACTTGGAATGGCGCGAGACTTTGCGAGGCGCCTCCGTGTCCCAAAAATAGGCCGCGGGCACAGGCGCACCCAAAAATACCCGCCCGAAGGCCGGGGCGCCAAGTTCGCCCAGCGGAAAAAGGCCACAAAAACTGGTGGGGTATAGCCTTGGGGGGTGGGGCTGGCCAACTTCGTCCGCCGGACTTGGAATGTAGCGAGACTTTGTGAGGCACCTCCGTGTGCTAAAAATAGGCCGCGGGCACAGCCGCGCCCAAAAATACCCGCCCGAAGGCTGGGCCGCCAAGTTCGTCCAGCGGAAAAAGGCCACAAAAACGGGTGGGCTATATCCTTGGGGGGTGGGGCTGGCCAACTTCATCCGCCGGACTAGGAATGGAGCGATACTTTGCAAGGCGCCTCCGTGTGCCAAAAATAGGCCGCGGACACAGCCGCACCCAAAAATACCCGCCCGAAGGCCGGGGCGCCAAGTTCGTCCAGCGGAAAAAGGCCACAAAAACTGGTCGGGTATAGCCTTGGGGGGTGGGGCTGGCCAACTTCGTCCGCCGGACTTGGAATGTAGCGAGACTTTCCGAGGCACCTCCGTTTGCCAAAAATAGGCTGCGGGCACAGCCGCGCCCAAAAATACCCGCCCGAAAGTCGGGGCGCCAAGTTCGTCCAGCGGAAAAAGGCCACAAAAACGGGTGGGCTATAGCCTTGGGGGGTGGGGCTGGCCAACTTCGGCCGCCGGACTCGGAATTGCGCGAGACTTTGCTAGGTGCCTCCGTGTGCGAAAAATAGGCCGCGGGCACAGCCGCGCCCAAAAATACCTGCCCGAAGGCCGGGGCACAAAGTTCGTCCAGCGGAAAAAGGCCACAAAAACTGGTGGGCTATCGCCTTGGGGGGTGGGGCTGGCCAACTTCGTCCGCCGGACTTGGAATGTAGCGAGACTTTCCGAGGCGCCTCCGTGTGCCAAAAATAGGCCGCGGGCACAGCCGCTCCCAAAAATACCCGCCCGAAGGCCGGGGCGCCAAGTTCGTCCAGCGGAAAAAGGCCACAAAAACTGGTGGGGTATAAGCTCGGGGGGTGGGGCTGGCCAACTTCGTCCGCCGGACTTGGAATGTAGCGAGACTTTGCGAGGTGCCTCCGTGTGCCAAAAATAGGCCGCGGGCACAGGCGCACCCAAAAATACCCGCCCGAAGGCCGGGGCGCCAAGTTCGCCAAAATAAAAAGGCCACAAAACCCGTGGGTATAGCCTCGGGGGGTGGGGCTGGCCAACTTCGTCCGCCGGACTCGGAATGGCGCGAGACTTTACGAGGTGCCTCCGTGTGCCAAAAATAGGCCGTGGGCACAACCGCGCCCAAAAGTACCCGCCCGAAGGCTGGGGCGCCAAGTTCGTCCAGCGCAAAAAGGCCACAAAAACGGGTGGGCTATCGCCTTGGGGGGTGGGGCTGGCCAACTTCATCCGCCGGACTAGGAATGGAGCGATACTTTGCGAGGCGCCTCCGGGTGCCAAAATCGGCCGCGGACACAGCCGCACCCAAAAAATCCGCCCGAAGGCCGGGGCGCCAAGTTCGTCCAGCGGAAAAAGGCCACAAAAACTGGTGGGGTATAGCCTTGGGGGGTGGGGCTGGCCAACCTCATCCGCCGGACTTGGAATGTAGCGAGACTTTGCGAGGCGCCTCCGTGTGCTAAAAATAGGCCGCGGGCACAGCCGCGCCCAAAAATACCCGCCCGAAGGCCGGGGCGCCAAGTTCGTCCCAAATGGAAAAAGGCCACAAAACGGGTGGGCTATAGCCTTGGGGGGGGGGCTGGCCAACTCGTCCGCCGGACTTGGAATGTAGCGAGACTTTGCGAGGCGCCTCCGTGTGCTAAAAATAGGTCATGGGCACAGCCGCGCCAAAATACCCGCCCGAAGGCCGGGCGCCAAGTTCGTCCAAATAAAAAGGCCACAAAACCGGTGGGGTATAGCCTTGGGGGTGGGGCTGGCCAACTTCGTCCGCCGGACTTGGAATGTAGCGAGACTTTCCGAGGCGCCTCCGTGTGCCAAAAATAGGCCGCGGGCACAGCCGCTCCCAAAAATACCCGCCCGAAGGCCGGGGCGCCAAGTTCGTCCAGCGGAAAAAGGCCACAAAAACTGGTGGGGTATAAGCTTGGGGGGTGGGGCTGGCCAACTTCGTCCGCCGGACTTGGAATGTAGCGAGACTTTGCGAGGTGCCTCCGTGTGCCAAAAATAGGCCGCGGGCACAGCCGTGCCCAAAAATACCCGCCCGAAGGCCGGGGCACCAAGTTCGTCCAGCGGAAAAAGGCCACAAAAACGGGTGGGCTATAGCCTTGGGGGGTGGGGCTGGCCAACTTCGTCCGCCGGACTTGGAATGTAGCGAGACTTTGCGAGGCGCCTCCGTGTGCTAAATATAGGCCGCGGCCACAGCCGCGCCCAAAAATACCCGCCCTAAGGCCGGGGCGCCAAGTTCGTCCAGCGGAAAAAGGCCACAAAAACGGGTGGGCTATAGCCTTGGGGGGTGGGGCTGGCCAACTTCGTCCGCCGGACTTGGAATGTAGCGAGACTTTGCGAGGCGCCTCCGTGTGCTAAATATAGGCCGCGGGCACAGCCGCGCCCAAAAATACCCGCCCTAAGGCCGGGGCGCCAAGTTCGTCTAGCGGAAAAAGGCCACAAAAACGGGTGGGCTATAGCCTTGGGGGGTGGGGCTGGCCGACTTCGTCCACCGGACTTGGAATGGGGCGAGATTTTACGAGCGGCCTCCGAGTGCCAAAAATTGGCAGCGGGAACAGCCGCGCCCAAAAATAATCCCCCGAAGGTCGGCGCGCCCAAACCCCCCAGCGGAAAAATGGCCAAAAAACGGGTGGCCTATAGCCTTGGGGGGAGGGGCTGGCCAACTTCGTCCGCCGGACTCGGAATGGGGCGTGACTTTGCGAGGCGCCTCTGTGTGCCAAAAATAGGCCGCAGGCACAGCCGCGCCCAAAAATACCCGCCCGAAGGCCGGGGCGCCAAGTTCGTCCAGCGGAAAAAGGCCACAAAAACGGGTGGGCTATAGCCTTGGGGGGTGGGGCTGGCCCACTTCGTCCGCCGGACTCGGAATGGCGCGAGACTTTGCGAGGCACCTCCATGTGCCAAAAATAGGCTACGGGCACAGCCGCACCAAAAAATACCCACCCGAAGGCCGGGCCGCCAAGTTCATCCAGCAGTAAAAGGCCACAAAAACGGGTGGGCTATAGCCTTGGGGGGTGGGGCTCGCCAACTTCGTCCGCCGGTCTCGGAATGGCGCGAGACTTGGCGAGTCGCCTTCGTGTGCCAAAAATAGGCCGCGGACACACCCGCGCCAAAAAATACCCGCCCGAAGGCCGGGGCGCCAAGTTCGTCCAGCGGAAAAAGGCCACAAAAACGGGTGGGCTATAGCCTTGGGCGGTGGGGCTGGCCAACTTCGTCCGCCGGACTCGGAATAATGCGAGACTTTGCAAGGCACCTCCGTGTACCAAAAATAGGCCGCGGATACAGCCGCGCCCAAAAATACCTGCCCGAAGGCCGGGGCGCCAAGTTCGTCCAGCGGAAAAAGGCCACAAAAACGGGTGGGCTATAGCCTTGGGGGGTGGGGCTGGCCAACTTCGTCCACCGGACTCGGAATGGCGCGAGACTTTGCGTGGCGCCCCCGTGTGCCAAAAATAGGCCGCGGGCACAACCGGGCCCAAGAATCCCCACCCGAAGGCCGGGGCGCCAAGTTCGTCCAGCGGAAAAAGGCCACAAAAACGGGTGGGCTATAGCCTTGGGGGGTGGGGCTGGCCAACGTCGTCCGCCGGACTCGGAATGGCGCGAGACTTTACGAGGCACCTCCGTGTGCCAAAAATAGGCCGCGGGTACAACCGGGCCCAAAAATACCCGCCCGAAGGCCGGGGCGCCAAGTTCGTCCAGCGGAAAAGGGCCACAAAAACGGGTGGGCTATAGCCTTGGGGGGTGGGGCTGGCCAACTTCGTCCGCCGGACTCGGAATGGAGCGAGACTTTGCGTGGCGCCCCCGTGTGCCAAAAATAGGCCGCGGGCACAACCGGGCCCAAGAATCCCCACCCGAAGGCCGGGGCGCCAAGTTCGTCCAGCGGAAAAAGGCCACAAAAACGGGTGGGCTATAGCCTTGGGGGGTGGGGCTGGCCAACGTCGTCCGCCGGACTCGGAATGGCGCGAGACTTTACGAGGCACCTCCGTGTGCCAAAAATAGGCCGCGGGCACAACCGGGCCCAAAAATACCCGCCCGAAGGCCGGGGCGCCAAGTTCGTCCAGCGGAAAAGGGCCACAAAAACGGGTGGGCTATAGCCTTGGGGGGTGGGGCTGGCCAACGTCGTCCGCCGGACTCGGAATGGCGCGAGACTTTATGAGGCACCTCCGTGTGCCAAAAATAAGCACCCGAAGGTCGTGGCGCCACAACCCCCCAGCGGAAAAATGGCCAAAAAACGGGTGGGCTATAGCCTTGGTGAGGGGCGCGGGCGAAGTTCGTCCGCCGGACTCAAAATGGGGCGAGACTTTGCGAGGGGCCTCGGGGTGCCAAAATTAAGCCGCGGGCAATGCCGCGCCCAAAAATAGGCGCCTGAAGATCGTGATACCAAAACCCCCCAGCGTAAAAATGGCCAAAAAACGGGTGGGCTATAGCCTTGGTGGGGGGCGCGGGCGAAGTTCGACCGCCGGACTCGGAATGGAGCGAGACTTTACGAGGGGCCTCGGGGTGCCGAAAATAAGCCACGGGTAAAGCCGCGCCCAAAAATAAGCGCCCGAAGATCGTGGTGCCAAAACCCCCCAGCGGAAAAATGGCCAAAAAACGGGTGGGCTATAACCTTGGTGGGGGACGCGGGCGAAGTTCGTCCGCCGCACTCGGAATGGGACGAGACTTTGCGAGGGGTCTCGGGGTGCCAAAAATAAGCGCGGCAAAGCCACGACCAAAAATAAGCACCCAACGGTCGTGGTCCCAAACCCCCCAAACGGAAAAATCGAAAAAACACGTGGGGGTATATCCTTGGTGGGGGGCGCGGGTGAAGTTCGTCCGCCGGACTCGGAATGGGACGAGACTTTACGAGGGGCCTCGGGGAGCCAAAAATAAGCCGCTGCAAAGCCGCGCCCAAAAATAAGCGCCCGAAGGTCATGGTACCAAAACCCCGCAGCGGAAAAATGGCCAAAAAACGGGTGGGCTATAGCCTTGGTGGGGGGCGCGGGGGAAGTTCTCCGCCGGACTCGGAATGGGGCGACACTTTGCGAGGGGCTCGGGGTACAAAAAATATGCCGTGGGCAAAGCAGCGCCCAAAAATAAGCGCCCGAAGATCGTGTTGCCAAATCCCCCCAGCGGAAAAATGGCCAAAAAACGGGTGGGCTATAGCCTTGGTGGGGGGCGCGGACGAAGTTCGTCCGCCGGACTCGGAATGGGGCGAGACTTTGCGAGGGGCCTCGGGGTACCGAATATAAGCCACGGGCTAAGCCGCGCCCAAAAATAAGCGCCCGAAGATCGTGGTGCCAAAACCCCCCAGTGGAAAAATGGCCAAAAAACGGGTGGGCTATAGCCTTGGTGGGAGGCGCGGGCGAAGTTCGTCCGCCGGACTCGGAATGGGGAGAGACTTTGCGAGGGGCCTCGGGGTACCAAAAATAAGCTGCGGGCAAAGCCGTGCACAAAAATGTACGCCCGAAGGTCGTGGTGCCAAAACCCCCCAGCGGAAAAATGGCCAAAAAACGGGTGGGCTATAGCCTTGGTGGGGGGCGCGGGAAAGTTCTCCGCTGGACTCGGAATGGGGCGATACTTTGCGAGCGGCCTCGGGGTACGAAAAATAGGCCGCGGGGAAAGCTGCGCCCAAAAATAAGCGCCCGAAGATCGTGGTGCCAAATCCCCCCAGCGGAAAAATGGCCAAAAAACGGGTGGGTTATAGCCTTGGTGGGGGGCGCTGGCGAAGTTTGTCCGCCAGACTCAGAATGGAGTGAGACTTTGCGAGGGGCCTCGGGGTGCCGAAAATAAGCCACGGGCAAAGCCGCGCCCAAAAATAAGCGCCCGAAGATCGTGGTGCCAAAACCCCCCAGCGGAAAAATGGCCAAAAAACGGGTGGGCTATAGCCTTGGTGGGGGACGCGGGCGAAGTTCGTCCGCCGGACTCGGAATGGGGCGAGACTTTGCGAGGGGCCTCGTGGTGCCAAAAATAAGGCGCGAACAAAGCCACGCCCAAAAATAAGCGCCCGAAGATCGTGGTACCAAAACCCCCCAGTGGAAAAATGGCCAAAACACGGGTGGGCTATAGCCTTGGTGCGGTGCTCCACCGAAGTTATAACCCCGGACACGGAATAGTCCGAGACTAAGCGAGGGGCCTCAGGGTGCTAAAAATAAGCCGCGGGCAATGCCGCGCCCAAAAATAAGCCTCCGAATATCGTGGTGCCAAAACCCCCCAGCGGAAAAATGGCCAAAAAACGGGTGGGCTATAGCCTTGGTGTGGGGCGCCCGGGAAGTTCGTTCCCCGGACTCGGAATGGTACGACACTTTGCGAGGGGCCTCGGGTTGCCAAATGTATGCCGAGCACAAAACTCCACCCAGAAATAAGTACCAGAAGAACGTGGTGACAAAACCCCCCCGCGGAACAATGGCCAAAAAACGGGTGGGCTATAGCGTGGGGCGGGGGCGCGGGCGAAGTTCCTCCGCCGGACTCGGAATGGGGCGAGACTTTACGATTGGCCTCGGGGTACCAAAAATAAGCCGCGGGCAAAGCCGCGAGCAAAAAGAATTGCCCGAAGGTCGTGGTGCCAAAACCCCCCAGCGGAAAAATGCCCAAAAAACGGGTGGGCTATAGCCTTGGAGAGGGGCGCGGGCGAAGTTCGTCCGCCGGACTCGGAATGGGGCGAGACTTTGCGAGGGGCCTCGGGGTGCCGAAACTAAGCCACGGGCAAAGCCGCGCCCAAAAATAAGCGCCCGAAGATCGTGGTGCCAAAACCCCCAAGCGGAAAAATCGCCAAAAAACGGGTGGGCTATAGCCTTGATGGGGGGCGCGGGCGAAGTTCGTCCGCCGGACTCGGAATGGGGCGAGACTTTGCGAGGGGCCTCGGGGTGCCAAAAATAAGGCGCGGGCAAAGCCGCGCCCAAAAATAAGCACCCAAAGGTCGTGGTGCCAAAACCCCCAAGCGGAAAAATTGCCAAAAAACGGGTGGGCTATAGCCTTGGTGGGGGGCGCGGGGGAAGTTCTCCGCCGGACTCGGAATGGGGTGACACTTTGTGAGGGGCCTCGGGGTGTGAAAAATATGCCGCGGGCAAAGAAACACCCAAAAATAAGCGCCCGAAGATCGTGGTGCCAAAACCCCCCAGCGGAAAAATGGCCAAAAAACGGGTGGGCTATAGCCTTGGTGGGGGACGCGGGCGAAGTTCGTCCGCCGGACTCGGAATGGGGCGAGACTTTGCGAGGGGCCTCGGGGTGCTAAAAATAGGCCACGGACAAAGCCGCACCCAAAAATAAGCGCCCGAAGGTCGTGGTGCCAAAACCCCCCTGCGGAAAAATGGCCAAAAAACGGGTGGGCTATAGCCTTGGTGGGGGGCGCGGGGGAAGTTCTCCGCCGGACTCGGAATGGGGTGACACTTTGTGAGGGGCCTCGGGGTGCGAAAAATATGCCGCGGGCAAAGAAACGCCCAAAAATAAGCGCCCGAAGATCGTGGTGCCAAAACCCCCCAGCGGAAAAATGGCCAAAAAACGGGTGGGCTATAGCCTTGGTGGGGGACGCGGGCGAAGTTCGTCCGCCGGACTCGGAATGGGGCGAGTCTTTGCGAAGGGCCTCGAGGTGCCAAAATTAAGCCGCTGGAAAAGCCGCGCCCAAAAATAAGGGCCCGAAGGTCGTGGTGCCAAAACCCCCCAGCGGAAAAATGGCCAAAAAACGGGTGGGCTATAGCCTTGGTGGGGGGCGCGGGGGAAGTTCTCCGCCGGACTCGGAATGGGGTGACACTTTGTGAGGGGCCTCGGGGTGCGAAAAATATGCCGCGGGCAACGACGCGCCCAAAATAAGCGCCCGAAGATCGTGGTGCAAAAACCCCATGCGTAAAATGGCCAAAAAACGGGTGGGCTATAGCCTTGGTGGGGGACGCGGGCGAAGTTCGTCCGCCGGACTCGGAATGGGGCGAGACTTTACGAGGGGCCTCGGGGTGCCAAAAATAAGGCGCGGGCAAAGTCGCGCCCAAAAATAAGCACCCAAAGGTCGTGGTGCCAAAACCCCCAAGCGGAAAAATGGCCAAAAAACGGGTGGGCTATAGCCTTGGTGGGGAGCGCGGGGGAAGTTCTCCGCCGGACTCGGAATGGGGTGACACTTTGCGAGGGGCCTCGGGGTACGAAAAATATGCCGTGGGCAAAGAAGCTCCCAAAAATAAGCGCCCGAAGATCGCGGTGCCAAAACCCCCCAGCGGAAAAATGGCCAAAAAACGGGTGGGCTATAGCCTTGGTGGGGGGCGCGGGCGAAGTTCGTCCGCCGGACTCGGAATGGGGCGAGACTTTGCGAGGGGCGTCGGGGTGCCACAAATAAGCCGTGGGCAAAGCCGCGCCCAAAAATAAGCGCCCGAAGGTCGTGGTGCCAAAACCCCCCAGCGGAAAAATGGCCAAAAAACGGGTGGGCTATAGCCTTGGTGGGGGGCGAGGGCGAAGTTCGTCCGCCGGACTCGGAATGGGGCGAGACTTTGCGAGGGGCCTCAGGGTGCCAAAAATAAGCCGCGGGCAAGGCCGCGCCCAAAAATAAGCGCCCGAATGTCGTGGTGCCAAAACCCCCCGGTGGAAAAATGCCCAAAAAACGGGTGGGCTATAGCCTTGGTGGGGGGCGCGGGCGAAGTTCGTCCGCCGGACTCGGAATGGGGTGAGACTTTGCGAGGGGCCTCGGGGTGCCAAAACTAAGCTGCGGTCAAAGCCGTGACCAAAAATAAGCGCCCGAAGGTCGTAGTGCCAAAACCACCCAGCGGAAAAATGCCCAAAAAACGGGTGGGCTATAGCCTTGGAGGGGGGCGCGGGCGAAGTTCGTCCGCCGGACTCGAAATGGGGCGAGACTTTGCGAGGGGCCTCGGGGTGCCAAAAATAAGCCATGGGTAAAGCCGCGCACAAAAATAAGTGCCCGAAGGTCGTGGTGCCAAAACCCCCCAGCGGAAAAATGCCCAAAAAACGGGTGGGCTATAGCCTTGGTGGGGGGCGCGGGCGAAGTTCGTCCGCCGGACTCGGAATGGGGCGAGACTTTGCGAGGGGCGTCGGGGTGCCACAAATAAGCCGCGGGCAAAGCCGCGCACAAAAATAAGCGCCCGAAGGTCGTGGTGCCAAAACCCCCCAGCGGAAAAATGGCCAAAAAACGGGTGGGCTATAGCCTTGGTGGGGGGCGAGGGCGAAGTTCGTCCGCCGGACTCGGAATGGGGCGAGACTTTGCTAGGGGCCTCGGGGTACCAAAAATAAGCCGCCGGCAAAGCCGCGGGCAAAAATAAGCACCCGAAGGCCGTGGTGCCAAAACCCGCCAGCGGAAAAATGCCAAAAAAACGGGTGGGCTATAGCCTTGGTGGGGGGCGCGGGCGAAGTTCGTCCGCCGGACTCGGAATGGGGTGAGACTTTGCGAGGGGCCTCGGGGTGCCAAAACTAAGCTGCGGTCAAAGCCGTGAGCAAAAATAAGCGCCCGAAGGTCGTAGTGCCAAAACCACCCAGCGGAAAAATGCCCAAAAAACGGGTGGGCTATAGCCTTGGAGGGGGGCGCGGGCGAAGTTCGTCCGCCGGACTCGAAATGGGGCGAGACTTTGCGAGGGGCCTCGGGGTGCTAAAAATAAGCCATGGGTAAAGCCGCGCACAAAAATAAGTGCCCGAAGGTCGTGGTGCCAAAACCCCCCAGCGGAAAAATGCCCAAAAAACGGGTGGGCTATAGCCTTGGTGGGGGGCGCGGGCGAAGTTCGTCCGCCGGACTCGGAATGGGGCGAGACTTTGCGAGGGGCGTCGGGGTGCCACAAATAAGCCACGGGCAAAGCCGCGCCCAAAAATAAGCGCCCGAATGTCGTGGTGCCAAAACCCCCCGGTGGAAAAATGCCCAAAAAACAGGTGGGCTATAGCCTTGGTGGGGGGCGCGGGCGAAGTTCGTCCGCCGCACTCGGAATGGGGCGAGACTTTGCTAGGGGCCTCGGGGTACCAAAAATAAGCCTTGGGGGGTGGGGCTGGCCAACTTCGTCCGCCGGACTCAGAATGCCACGAGACTTTTCGAGGGGCCTCCATGTGCGAAAAATAGGCCGCGGGCACAGCCGCGCCCAAAAATAACCGCCCGAAGGCCGGAGCGCCAAATTCATCAAGCGGAAAAATGCCACAAAAACGGGTGGTCTATAGCCTT